>VMRN01000149.1:49304-95130 GCA_010277015.1 Poeciliopsis turrubarensis | reverse complement strand
ATAATAATAATAATAATAATAATAATAATAATAATAATAATAATAATCTGAAATGCATGTTTTATAAAATGCAGTGCAGCCAAGTGTCTTCCAAGGCATCTTAACTAAGAATTGGAGACCATCTGTGTGCAATTTTAGTCATTTTATCTCTATAAACGCAGCTGTTCTGTGAAAGTCTTAGAGGTTTGTTGGAGACATAATAGAGAGAGAAAAAACAAACAGCATCATGAAGACTAAGGAACACAGTGGACGGGTCACGGATCGAGCTGTGGAAAGATTCAGATGATGAAACGAAGAGTGAAGCTTTGAGCTTCTCGCCGATGATCTCGTTATGTAACCATCTGGAAATGGAGAGAGTGTGGACGGTCACAGAGCCACCAGCACACAGACGTCCTCCCAATCTAAACCTTTACACGCTCACGTTTCCACGTGGTTTAAACGCTGTTTTTGTGACAACATGCACTGAGTGTCTGAGTATTCACCTGGAATTTCTCGCTCAGAAGTCTGATCTCCATCAAGTCATGAAAACACACAACGCTGAAACCGAGAGTGACATTGGGCCATTTCTCTGTTACAGAGTCTATTATCTATTTCATAACCTTTGCACTTTTCAGTCAGCGTTTGAATTATCCTAAAATAGATGTAGTTTCTGTGAAGAACATTCTGTAAAACATTGCAGTTGTTTTTCTTTTTTTTTTTTTCTTTTTTTTTGCCATTTTCACAAGAAACGTTGACAGTTCAACTTGACTCTGAACGTAAAGATGTTTTTGTTGTTGTTGTTGTTGTTTTTTTTTTAAATGAAAGCACATTTATTCAAACAATTGAAACCCAAAGCACAGACAGGTAAAATCTCATAAAGGAGCAGCATGACCTTTAAATCAGTAAAGAAAAACCACATCTGGAAAATCAATTCCTTCAGTGCTCAATCTTTTCTACTATAATCATCCGGACCTGGAAAATTATTATTTAAAAAAAAAATCATCAATGCTTTTCAAAATTTTATGAGAGCCTCAAGTTTTCCACAAGCCATGTGGTGAAAACAGCAAAACTGAGGTGAATGCGAAATATTGACACGTCGAGCTGAACACGCGCTGCAATGTGGCAGAATGTGAGAAAGTTCAAGGGGGCATTTATGACTCTTTTTCTCTTTTTTTTCCCCCTCATTTTGACAAATCGGTGGCGTTAGACGGAGCAGAGCGAGATTCATCTGTGACCAACATGCTGTAAGGAGAAGCTCTGGAGCCGCTGCTGGTATAAAACATTAACTGGGACATGAAGATTGCCTCCACATTCCTGAAACGTATCATTAGGACTACCTGGCATTTATTAACCACACCTCGTCTGTCTCCTCAGACAGACAACAGCCCGGGACCCGGGGAGCAGCACAACCCTTGACCCATTAATCATGCGGCTGCACGCATGCCTTCCGGCCCGTTTCAAAGTGACATCATCGCCTGACTGAGTCCAGGCAGATTTTGTCAAGAAAATGAATGAAATGCGTTTACAATATGTTTAGTTTGAATGCACAGGGCAGGTCTGTTCGCACTGCGACAATCAGCCGCTTTGTTAAAAAGGCGACATGGTGAACGTTCGTAGTCTTTTAGTTTAGTTTAGTTTTTTTTCTTCCCTGACATTCCTGGGATTCTACTGCCCTCGTCACAACGATGCTTCAACGGGAAGCAGGCTTGATCTTGGAGTGTTTCTTGATTTACATGGTGCGTTTAGTTCTTCCCAGATCGTTTGTCTCACAGCAGGTCCCTATGAAAACTGCCTCAGGAAGGACGTCTAATCTCGCCTGATCTGTGTTGCATTCCCTCGGCTGGAGGAAAGCTCTGCACGTTGCAAGCAGCTTCCTCTCGCTCTCCAAAACTCCCAGCATTTACCCATATTAAGGAGAAAAAATGCGAAGAGTGGACTATGACTAACAGCCACAATCATTTCGGGAAGCTGACTTGATTTTGTTCGATCTGGCCATCAAACTGAAGCTCAGGAATTAAAGTTTGATTAACGTTTGATTTGACTTGTGCGTAGTAAAACTTTACGGAGATTCGGATTAAGTTAGAAATAGAATAGAAATAGACTTAATGTCATTGTACAAAAAGAAAACAGAAGGTGAATCTTGACAACGAAATGTTACTTGGCTTTAGTGTAGCAGCTAAAACCTTATACTACACAATAAATACATAATAGCTAAATAAATATATAAGAGCTAAGAATAAAGAATAAAGTGCCATAGAATCCACAAGTTTGCTAAAAAACAAACAAACCCTCAAATATATTGATATTTCAAACTCATTTTCGACCCTAGCGGCTTCTCAATGTCGTCAATTCTTCATCATTGGACGATCTGAGGAAGGGAGAAATGGATCCAGCTTTGAATGTTTTGGTTCAAACTCTCAAGGTGAGGAGAAAAGTTTAAAAAGTTTTTTTTTTTTTTTTTTTACAACCACCTGTAAAGCACGGTGACGGCTTTGTCATGGTGTGGAGTGAGCCTAAGCTAGGAGAGTTGATCAGCTTTCTGCTAAACCGAATGATCTGTATCCATTGCTTTCCTTTGTAATACACCTGGATCACTGCATGTTGATTTCTAAGCTGGAGAATGACCCCACATGGACTGAAGGGTCGCGACACAACAGCCTCCTGCTTGTCTCCAAAGAGCTTTAAGAAAAATCCTAGGCATCTGGAAAGCAGTCTGAGCTCCAGGTCTGGGATCTCAAGAACGTCGGCTCAAACGACCCTACATGCTACTGTTCATCATTAAGTTAATCAAGTGCATCTTTTTCAGGATACACAAGAATATCACTTCAAATAAGTGATTTCTACAACGGTAAGTTTTAACACGAGACATTTGCAATATGATCTCCGTTGTGCCTACGGCGGCGTCCTTGACCAGGCGTATGTGTGTTGCAGCGGTCTCCTCGTGCGATGCCTCAGTAAGAATGCCAGACGTGGGTCAGACTGGCCAGCTGTATTTCCAGACTGTAAAAGGCGATGCTTCCCTCCTCTTGTCACCCTGTACCTTCGGCTCACTGAACCCGACAGGAATCTGTCTGCACTTGTGCAGAAGCCAGACAAAAAGCCAGACCGGCTGCATCCAGAGAGGACCAAGGGCTCATCACAACTTCTCAGCTCATTTCAGGATGTTTATCTTTGGCAGATGTCACAGTCTATGTTATCTTTTTTCTGTCTTTGTCCATCTTTGTTTCTGTTTGATTTATGTTTTATCTTTTTTCTTTTTGTCATCACAGAAGGATTTTATGTTAAATTTGTGGGTGATATTTTGCTGAATCGGACGCGCTGTTTGGTTTGATGAAATAGACAATTTTTTAAAATGAGTCAATATACTGTAACCCGTGGTTCTAGAGCAAGCTGGTCGCCTTTATTAAATGCGTAGGGTCGCCTTTGCGGCCAGGAGTCCCTTCGATAGCTCAGTTGGTAGAGCGGAGGACTGTAGAGGCTGCAGCTGAAATCCTTAGGTCGCTGGTTCGACTCCGGCTCGAAGGAGACGACGTTCTTTTTATTCATTGCGTTGAATGTTTTCGGTTCACATCGACAGCTGTTTTTAAATTGCTATGACGCAACGCATGGAGCTTGGTACATAGGTTTCCCGTAACACGTTAGCCAGAGCAGGTTGTCTCATAAGGTGAAGGCGTGTTTGCCTCTCTGTGTGTGTGTGAAAGATTACTGCACAGTGCATGAAAGGCTGACCTTCATCCTCAGGTAACATATAACAGACTTGCCTTTCGGTCAATCACAAAGCAGACAGGAAGTCTCGTACATCTTCAACACAAGCATGTTATCAGGTCTCGCGGTTACGTTTATAATTATAGTTTTGAAAGGCAGAGTAGAATAAAATAGAAATATTCTTTTGTCGTCTCACAGTCAGGGAAATTCAGCAGAAAATGTTTGTTTAGCACATTTCAGCAACATGGCACTGGAGAGATGCTTGACGCAACAAAAGAGAGGAAGTGCAATTATAATTGTCTTTTTTAAGCCACCAGTTTATGCCACTGTTTGTTTGTTTTTTATTTTTAGAAATGTATGAATTATGTTTCTTTGAGCACTTTTATTTTGAAGGTCTTGTATTGCGCGCACCTTTCCACGTGTCTACGTAACGTGCTCTCCCTCACATTGCCGCAAAGCACTGAGAAGGTATACGTCTATTGTAGAGAAATTGCTTCGGCTGTTTCTATCCTTTTTTTTTTTTTTTTTTTTTTTTTTTTTTTTTTGTGTGTAAATATTATATTCTATGTTATTCCACATGGACGCTATTCACAAGTTTATTTAAAGTGCTGCTGTGACGCTTGGCTATATGTGAATATATATGTTTCATTTACGTTTCATGTTCAGTGGGCGTCCTTTACAGCCCCCTACTGGCGAGTGCCTGTTATTGCGCTTCATTTGTTTGCCTTGTTATTATTTGTGTGACAATTTAGTTTCATGTAGGAGTCAGAAGTGCACATGAAACCCAAAAGACAGCCAATGTGTTTGTGTGTGTGTTTCAGATTTTTAAGTCTGCCAGGTGTGTATTAAAACGCCTAGTTTAAGCAGAATTGCCAATTAAAAGTTTTAGTTTGCTAGTAATCAAATGAGAAAACACTTTCTCAACGTTTATAAACTCCTGGGAATAGCTGTTTCTTTCTTGCACAGCAAAAGTTGAGGCAACACTAATAACATACGTCGTTGCCAAGCATTGTGGGGGGGACCGGAAGTTCACATGAAACCCACAAGACAACTGATGTGTGTCTTTTGTCGTCTTTTTGAACAAATGCAGAGCAAACAGTTCGCCCGTGTGTTGGTCTTCTGTAAGTATCTGTTTCTCAATCACTTTGATGATTGTGTCTTGTTCACTTACCAAGTGCAGCCCTTAAGCAGACCCTGAATTAAAAGGGTACTTGTTGTCTAAAGAAAACTCCACGCTCTGAAGTAGGTGAACATCGACACCTAGTGGTGTAAATGTGAACTGAAAGTAAAATGGAAATTATGAATGACAAAAAGAAAAACCCTGGCAAAGCTTGTGTAGAAAAGTCAGTGATTGTTCTCAAGTAGAAGTCGCACTTCTTCCACGAGTTACTCAAGAGTGGAGGGGAAAACATATTTCGAAAATATGACTGGGCGTCTTTAAAATTATGAAACTGGTTATTATTTCACTTATAGCATTTTTCCCATGTTGTAAGTACAATCATTTGCCAATGGAACAAGTACTTTTTCATCAATCTCACTTGGTAAGATTTTGTTGAAAATGTGCTGGAGAGATCAAATGTAAATGTTTGCGTATGTTTGAATGTAACTTATTTCATGAGTTGTAGATGATGAAGGGTTTACAGTTACAGGACACCGACTGTAGACATGACAATGAAACATACAACAGTTTCATCCATCCGTCCATCTTCTAACACCCTTGTTCCGACCTCCAGCTAGCGAGATGCGGACTACGCCCTGGACAGGTCGCCAGGGCAACACAGAGACAGACAGGACAGACAACCATGCACACACACACTGACACTTAGGGAGAATTTGGAGAGACCAGTTTACCTGACAGTCATGTTTTTGGACTGTGGGAGGAAGCTGGAGAGAACCCACCATGCACAGGGAGAACACGCAGAAAGGCCCCGGGTCGGGAATCGAACCCAGGACCTTCCCTCTGCAAGGCAACAGTGCTGCCAACTGCAGCCCCAACAATTCTATGAAGTTAGAAATATTACAAAAAGATGTGATAAACATTTTAATCAATCAAAATCTAGCAAGAGAAATACAATTTAAAATAGACGGATGCATAAACATCACATAGCAGCAAATTACACACAAAACAATTTTATTTATGCTAATAAAGCCTGAAACTGAAGAGGCTATAAAAACTACATAAGCAGCAATAGTGAAGTTTACTACAGTGCTGTCAGGGGAAGTATAGAAAGTTACTAAAGTTATAATAATACCATTTGTAACATATTTCTAAGTAAGCAATGAATCGCCACAGATTTTCATGTTAGGACTCTTCCAGGGTCTTACTAATAATTAATATTTATACTTTTAGCTTTTTGGTAAAAACGATTCAAGCAGAAAACGGGGTAAGCTTGATTTGAGGCCTTGTTTCACTCGTGACGGACGCGCTTCCTCGGTGATGAGGGGGGATCCAGGGAGAAGGCGGTGGGCGAATTGGGTCGAGACTCTGGGATGTATTCAGTCTGGTACTTGTCAATGTAAGGCTTGGCCACCTTCCACACCTGAGATTGATAAGAAAACATTTTCTAAAATCTTTTTCTTCTTCTTCACAAATGTGGTGGGTTTTTTTTTTGTTTTTTTTCCCTTTTACATCAAATTCCAATTAGATGCATTGAGACCTTTTTTTGGTTTTGACTCAACAAAATGACCTAAATTTCAAATATTTTAGCCTCTTGCCTTCTGGTCGAGCAGGAGACGATGAACAGCTTCGATGTCCGGCGACATGAATCGGTCTTTAATCCATGGCCTGTTACAGTACAAGCAGAAAATGAGGAAATAGGAGACAAATACGCCCCCTGTACATATTGTTGCGGGCTGGAGATCCATCTGACTCACTTGACAACGGTGCGCACAAGGTCGTAGACCTTCTCCAGCGGAGTGGTGGTCCGAAGAGGGCGGAGGAACTCGATACCCTGGCAGGCCGCCAGCAGCTCTATGGCAAGGACTGATGACAAAAATCATGTTAACTGTGCTGAAGTGTGGAATATCCTTATGTTTAGGGGTAAAAATGGGCTGATCAAACTGACTTCTAATGCCGCTTCATTTGGCCATTTTTGCAACAGCTTCCTGTTGACTGCCAGGTCATGGTCACTTCTAACGTTACAAAACAGATACATTGTTGACTGAAGCAAATCTTGTGTAGAAACAACCCTGACCGACAAACTGTTTAACCGTTTCCACTCGGGCGAGTTGTTATAGCCGTTGAGGTAACGGCCTGAAAAATGAGTGAACGAAACAGCCAGAATCTGAAACTGAAAAAAAAAAAAAAACGTATTTGAGTCACTTTGAAAGTTTGAAAAAAAATCTGGCAAGTATTAAGACATAAGGCATGACTCAAAGTTTTCACCGAACTGCAGTTAACCCCTTAATCCTCATACAATGGGAAAACAGCACACAGGCGTCCCACTGCAGATTAAGGGGTTAATGAACTGTTACTAGACTCGACTTACTTAACCGACATGCAAATATTCTGTTGTTGCATTAACCTACTTCAGCCTTCTGGTTCTGGTCCGCTTTGCGTCCCCATAATCAGAACCAAACATGGAGCAGCAACATTCAGTTTAGAGACTGCTCCACTAATCTGGAATAAATAAGGCTAAAAACCCATTTGTTTCGCATCACCTGGATCGCTATCAATTGAAACATCATTCATTTTAGCCTGCATCCATTTTAACCATCGAAACCACAAAACCAAATCTACACTGTCTGAACATGAATTTATGATTACTTATGTCGGTTTTTCTTCTCCTCTGGGTTTAGTATTTAGATTTGCTGTGAGATATTCCGGACAGAGCGTTTCACCTTGCTCCACATGTTCCACAACCCGCAAGGCTTTCCGAGCGGCCCAGCCTCCCATGGACACATGGTCCTCTGTGGCCGCGCTGGTGGACAGGGAGTCCACCGACGAAGGGTGGCATAAAACTTTATTCTCTGAAACTGACAGGAACAGATGTCAAAATGAGTTTTTACTCAGATTTAATGATGAAGAAGAAACCCAAAAAGGGATTTTGACTAAATTTTTTTTTTTTTTTAAAAAAGCAGCAGAAAAGAGTCAAAATAAGTTGAAGTAATAATGATAGCATCGAGGCTAGCGCCAGCATGCTGATCCACAGTATGCCATACAATGTGAAAGGTAAGGTTTTCATTTGCTGTGCTCACAAACCGACCTAGAGAAGCAGCGGTGCAGTGGGCAATCATGAAGCCCGAGTTGAGGCCGCCCTCGTTAACAAGGAAGGCAGGCAGCTCACTCAGTGAGGGGTTGCATAACCTCTCGATCCTCCTCTCACTGATGGAGGCCAGCTCATGGACGGCGATGGACAGAAAGTCTAGAGCCTTTTAGAAAAGAAAAATATGGCACGAGGAGTCAATTACTTCCTCAAAGGTCATGAGGCTCTTTCATTACCCACAAACCTTTGCCGGATATTCTCCATGGAAATTCCCACCAGAAATGGTTTCACCTCGTTCTGCAAACACCATCTCGTTCGGCCGTTAAGGTAAAACATAAATCAATAAAAAAAAAAAAGTGGAAGTCCATGTGCGATCTTAATAAGTCAGTTTTGAAAAAGTGTGATCTATGTGACACTGAAGGATACCGGGTTGTCTGTAGCGCTGTTGATCTCTGTGTTGATGATGTTCTGCACAAACATTATTGTGTCATTGGCTATTCCATGCACCTGCATACAAAGAAATATGCTAATCAAAAAAAAACAAAAAAAAACAACTAATCTTAACGCCACATATTTAAACACAAATAGAGAAATATCTAAAAACAAACGATCTAAAATATGCTCTCGCTAAGGTCTGACAATTTAGCAAATAGAAACAATTTTGATGACTAATGATGAGTAATACCAATTACTAAATCTTAGTTTCTTTTTACTATGTGCTGTGAAAGACAAGCAGGGCAAACAATTGGTTCAGAATGTAACTTTATTCCCACATTAGGTGAAACGTCTGTGACTTTCACTTGGAAAATTTCCGTTGCTTCGCTTCAACGTGTTGCTAATTAAACTACATTTGACCTGAAGTTACCTGAGGACAGCAGCGCATGGTGTAGGCATCCTGGACCCGGTCACAGAACCTATGACTCTCTGAAAATAGACATCAACATTACATATACGGACATGCAACACGCCCACATGACCATGTTTTCCTCAATCCACATGGACGGCAAATTTGACGCGTGTTACCATTTTGAAAAGTGGCTTCATTAATTAACGCTCCCATTGGGTTTGGGTCGCTCTGCTAACCTGCGATCTCAGACGGATGGTGGTCAGAGTCCAGCAGCGAACGGAAGCGCAGGGCGACCTCCGTCTGGCCCGGATGGGGACGCAGTGAATGGATGTCTGCGGAAAAACCACAAAGTGTTGGCATGAACTGTGGGCAAATCCACGTCAAGTAGGAACGTCGACGTGGATTTGTCCACGTCTGCCCTTCCTGCTGTTGCTCACCGCTGTCAAAGGCCTTAGTGGTTCCCTTCAGCACCTCCAGCGTGAGAGCAGCAACGATGTCCGCCTGCTGGGCGATGGCCCGGGCGCGATCCACCGCCTCCGCCCCCAAAGAGGTGATCATCTGGGTGCCGTTGATCAGAGCGATGCCCTGGGCGAAGGACGGACAGAGGACACCGTCTGTTTGTTTAGCAATTAATTCATCTATCGATTATTCTGAAACCCATTAATCAGATGGAAATTTCTGCGGATATTTCATTTAACCACTTAGTAGTAGAGAAACAAGATCCAAATAAACAATTCAATTCCTTTTTTAGACAAAATAATCTTTTTTTTTTTTTTTAAATGTTTGAGTGTGAGCTCTATTATTTGTAGGAAAGGATGGATCAACTCAGTGATTTCTCGTCAAAATAAATATGACATAAATCTGGGCGTTCCAATGAATTTTACTTATTTTTTTCCTTTTCAGGCATGATGATGGATACGACCACAATAATTTTTAATAATGAAATTAGCTGCACACTAGGATCTACTGTGATTTTTTTTTTTTTTTTACTCCACACAGGTCTAAATACCGAATAGATGCTCGAACGGTAAAAGAATGACTCAAATGTCTCATTAATTCAAGTGGCATTCCTGATGACTGCATGTACACTGAAGCAAACTGTATTTAGGTTTGCTTTATCTTATTTTAAACCTGTTTTTGTCAAAAATAAAATCGTTTCAACTGATTTAAAATTTGATAATCGTCTGTCTGTCTGTCCCACTTCATGCATGAAAAAAAAAAAGGCATCCTGTAATTGTCAGAGCAAGTTGTGTACTTTGACCCCTTAATCTCAAACAAACAAATACTACACCACGTGTGTAGTTTTGAAACGTTACCTCTTTGGGTTTCAGTGATATGGGCTTTAGTCCGTGGGCCTCCAGGACCTGAGCAGGAGTAAAAAGGAGACAGAGAGCGTGCAAAGACAGGGGTCATCAAAAAGCAAACATGTTTCCTCATTGGACCGAGCAACCTTCTACTTTTCCAAGAACGACGCTCGTTTCCTTGAGTTATTATTACAGAGCTGATGTGTTGAAACTATGGAAAGGTGACTGTACATATTTTGCGTCTGCCCATCCGCTCTTGGGGGACCACATTTTCCCTTCTCCCATCAGTCCCAGGGCCAGGTGTGAGAGGGGGGCCAAGTCTCCGCTCGCGCCCACCGTCCCCTTCTCTGGAACGAAGGAGAGGCAGGAGGCTGCATGGGGGCGAAGTGAGTCGGAGAGAAGAAGGATTAGTCAGAAATCAACTCTGAGCCTTTTAAAGAAGCGATCAGATTGGCGAATCAGCTTGGGGGAAAAATGATTTGGTGTCTGATGGGTCCGGTTGAAGCTTACCATTGAAGGCCTGGATCATGGCTTGAAGGGTTTCCAGAGAAATCCCGCTGTGACCTTTAGCTAAAACATTGATCCTCAGAGCGAGCAGCATGCGGGTCCTCTCGGGACTCAGCGGGTTCCCCAAACCTACGAGTCACAGCAAAAACTCGAAAGTCCAACATACTGAATGCTCAGAAGTGTCGATCTGAAGGTGGGCTTTACGGATCTCTACCTGCTGAGTGCGACCGCACCAGGTTCTCCTGGAGTTCCCTGCGGAGCAGAAAGTGTGTGGCACATAAAAGAGGATCGTTCTGCATCAGTTTACAGAGATTGAACCAGAAAAGGTTGCCTTTACTTGAGCTTGCCGACAGGAATGACAGTTCGGGCAAATTTGCCGAAACCCGTCGTGATTCCGTAGACAACTGCAGGAACGACAGGTGCAGAGGAATAAGTTCATGGTGGTATCAAATTGTGGGAAAACGAAATTCTGCGATCACTGATTTACAGCACATGCTCCGCAGTTAATCAGTCGTCGACTGCGGGTTTACCTCGGTTTTCTTTGACAATGGTGTCCAAAAGTTCTCGTGATTGCACAACCTTTCTCTCTGCCTCCGGAGTTAGCTGGAAAAAAGAGAAGTCAAAGATTTACCACAGACAAAAAAGAAAAATACACAACAGTGTTTGATCATTACCTTTATCTTGTAGAGACCTCTGCCTAAGTTGACCAGATCAGTGGAAGTGAGGCTGTTGCCATCCAAATTAATGTACTGCACAAGCAAAATGTGTGACAAAAAACAAAGCTGAAATCCATTTTTAGGCGTTCAACAGAAAATATACTTACTTCTGCGGGCTCTTTGTATGCAGCTGTGCTGTTTTGTAGTCTGGTTAAGAATAAAAGTTATCAAAATGTCGTCGCTACTTGGATTTACTTCAACGTCTCTAATGTCTGTTTTGCAGGCCTAAGGATACATGTTCGAAACTCCAGGCTCACATGGGATGAAGTCGGAAGACATGGTGTCTCCCTCAATAGCTGGAAGCAATTTAGGAGAACATTTATATTAAATTAAAAAAATAAAATAAAATCTTTGAATTAAGTAATACTCATATGTACAAGAAGGGTTGTCTTGCATTTACCAAGTTCCACAAAGTCATTATCCTCCAGCACATCATCGATGGTGTCGTCCGCGTCCAGCAAGCCCAGGCCCTGGCACCTGCGCACTAAGAACCGCGTCTCCTTCACAGACTCGATGCCGCCGTTGTCCGGCTTGTTCTTGATGTACCGCTTCAGCGCTTCCTGTCCGAGCCAGTGGATGTTGTTGGACGTGTCCCGGCAGGCCACTGCCACCCATTCGTCTCGGATGTGGACGGTAAAGCGAGGCATTGCGCGTCGGCGAGGCTCGGCCGCAGTGAGCGCTGCGCTCCGGGCTCCCGGGTTCCACCTTCAGCCGCACGCCTGCCCCAAACACCAATCAGATGCGAGCTGAGGGGGTCCACGCCTCGCCGGAATAGCATATTTTGTTGTTGTTTTTTTTTTTTCTTTCTTTCTTTCTTTCTCTCTTCAGAGACCAGTGACCTCCAAAGGTCGTTCACACAGATGTTTGATCTCATCGACCAAACGCGGTTACAACAAGCCCAGGGGGCGGAGGCCAGTTTGAGGGGAAACGACTGCTGTAGCAGAAATGATTAACACTGGGAAAATGAAGTTAGAGAATCAATATGTGAATATAGTTTTCTTTTTTTGGTCATTATGACAATGACTACTCAGGAAGATGACTGAAACAATCACATGATTCCAGAAGCATTTTGCTAAATCTTTCAAAACTCAGACGAGACTCAAGGGCGCAGCGGGCACGACCTGCGGACGGAGGCCTCGACCTCTGACACGGGTTCGAGTCCCGGCCAGGTCTTGCCTTGCCTGTCTCCCAGAATAAACATGGTGTCGGGGAAGAACATCTTTCAAACAAATATTTATTCAAAAGTCAAACACTGATCACTTCGATCCAGCTTGTTTCCACTACAGGCAAATACAAATGAAATATATATATATATTTTTTATAAAACTATGTTTAAGGTTGCCCTGCTTTGTTCCACACCTTTTCTTAAATGGTTTGCGATTTGCATGAGCACACACTGGGTGAAATAACCCAAACATCAAAATATACTTAGTGACATAAACTTTTCTCGACTTGTTACCTGGAATTACTATGATCAGAGTGTAGAGTGTGTGTGCAGAGTGTGGGGCATGTTCAAGTTTTCCATGCTGCTCTGCATTATGGCTCCCTGACAGAACCGGCTTACAGTATCCAAGCACGTATTTCATTTAGTTACCGCTGTTGTTTTGTCAGTGTTATTATTACACCCCATAATTTATTTCACTTTTACGGCCTGAATTGATTTGCAATTACATGGAAACATGACCTTGTTGTGTTTTTGCTGCTATGGAGATATTTCACTGAATTTGGATGGCTAGAGTACAACAAACACAATAGATCTAAATGTACGTATTTAGGATGAACATTGGGAAAATTTGGCACAGCTGTACAACCAAACATGCACCTCTGCACACAACAGCAACTGTTTCATGTTTGGTTTATGTTTTGAAAACCTTCATGCTACTAACATCTGTACAGTAAAGCAGGTCAAAACAAGTAAAAAAACCCAAAACAACGGATAAATGAAGTAAAGTCAGGGTAATAGTGCTTTTCAGAGGCGGGTTACATTTACCTGAGTAAAACACAACTTTCAGGTTGTGTTTTATGTCGTACTTTTCACTTTTGCCTGAATGATATCATAAAGTATTGCTACTAAATGGAGAACAAACATGTTTTAACCAGAAGTGCATCAGACACACACATCAACACTTCATCTGAAAGTGAGCCTGCAGTCCACAAACTCTGTCATTTTCTGCTGCGTATATATAAAAAAATCTTGTTTCTTCTGCCTAAATTTGCTCAATTTTAATGATGTTATTTTTTTTTTTAAAACAGCATATTTATGTTTAGGTTTTCGCCTGTGTCTCTTTGCCTTCTCTTCTTGGATGGCTGTTTTTTACTTTTACTTGAGTGCTACTCTTACCTAAGTACTTTTTTATTTATTTCTTTTGCCTACTTCAGTTCTGACACTTAGTAAAATAAAGCACCACAAACACAATAGATGTAAATGTTCATATTCAGGATGTACATTTAAATCTATTTAGGAGGTCAGTAATGTTCAGAAATAGTTTGAAATCCGATCCGTTTTTATTCTAAACAAAACTTTGACCAAAGAAAAAAAATAAATAAAAATTCAAGTGAAGTTCAGTTAAAACAATGTAAGTATTTTACATTTTAAAATACAACCTGGTGATTTATCTGGTGAAAAAAAAATAATAAACCACCAGATTTGTTGTTGCGTTTTGTTTTATTTGTCCCGTTTTAACGAGGCGTCCCTGAAGGCGTCACCGCGCTACCGGTGATGTCAGTTCACGGACGGTAGGAGTTTCCGCCAGCATGCGCGCCGTCGGAGAGCAGGCCCGCTGCTGGGCGTCGAGGAGGGGAGGAAACGCGTGTTTACACAGACGGCGAGCTGCCTGGGGAATCGCAGGGGAGAGGAAGTCGGCCGGCTCCGCGTCCGCCTGCTCCAACTTCCTGCTCGGAGGAAGAAAAAAAGCCCAGGATCCGATTTCAGTCCAGCACAGCCGAGCGAAGACCGGGAGTCAGCATGGAAGAGCGAGGGCTCGCACGGCGCTCGACGTAAAGTTTGGCGGAGCGAGAGAGACCCAGCCGGAGACCGTGAAGGTAAAGTGGACCAAAGCTGGCGTTTCTGGACACAAAAGGGGTCTTTGTTGGCGAGCTGGGAGGGGGTCTGTAGACCGCGGCGGGGCAGGGCGAGCGGCTCCAGCGGCGCTTACCGCCCGCTTTACTAGAGAGAGTCGCGGCGAAGAGCCGCTGCTTCCCTAGAAATACTTTTTTGGAGAGTTTCAGGCGAGACTCGAGTCGGACGCGGTGCCTCCTTCCGGTCCGAGCAAACATCTTGAAAACGAGTCAGTGGGGCAGGAGGCTGAAGCTGACCTCCGCGGGGTGAACGCATGCCCCGCACCCCCTGGAGGCTCACTAAAGTGGACCCAACTCTCCACGAGACCCTCCTCGGCTTCTCACGGGGCTTCTCGCTGAGTTTGTTTGTTTGTTTGTTTTTTCTTTCTTTCCACCGACTGCGAACAGGAAGCGGGCAGATTTGGTCATGGCCAAGCAATGTCTGCATGCACCATCTAATCTCATTAGGAGTTTCCGTTCAGCCAACACACTGCGTGGCTTTGTGTTCACTGAGAAAGAGCTCTTCTTCCTCCGAGCATCAGCAGCAGGACTCCTCATCTTCACCCCCTCCACTAAACGCAGCAGAGATGTTCCTAGAAAGAGCAGGAACGTGTCTCCAGATCTCCAGGCGGGCTCCACTCTCTTGTAGGTCACTGTGTCAGTCGTGTTGTGAGGCTTGTGCAACAGGAAGTGCAGCATCTTCTGTCCCACAGACGTCTGGACGGAGACGCTTCACTTTTGTCTTTGTCCCGGCAGCCGCGGTGAGGTCCGGGTTCAGAGCGGGTCGCTGGGTGGACCTGAGAAAGCCGGACAATGATGTGATCTTTTGACCTCCCTCCCTCTGGGATCGGAGTGGGAAGTGTGGCCGGATCGGGGGAAACGCGCCCCTGCTGTGGGATCCCCTCACCTCTCCATTTGTCCTTGGAAGTAGAATAGGAGGAAGTCCTGACTTTGACAGGTTTGTGGTTTCACATGGCAGACAGGAGACTCTGGGGCGAAGCTAGTGTCGGAAAACCGGTCCCAGTCCTCTTTGGACGGTGAAAAAAAAACAAAAAAAAAAAAAAAGAGGAGCAACAAGTTTTTCACTTGTTGCTCCTCAGATAGCGTACTTTTTAACATTTTGGCAAAATATAACCACAAACTCCAGTGCATTTTGCAGGACCTTAAATGAATATAACTGTGGAAAGGTGGACAGGTTTAAAGTGGTCAATAGCCTGTAGACCAGGAGAAGAAAGGCGAGACTGAAGGTCTGCGTTACTTTCTCTTTAAACACCATCCACACGGTGAAAAATGGTGGTGCCACCGTCATGAACACCGTTCCTCAACAGGGACGGGGAAGCCGGTTAGACTTGATGGGTAGACTGAGCAAAGGCTCAAGATCCAGCTGGACGACTCCAAACACCCGGCAGTGGACCGGCCTATTGGTCACGTGTCAGAATGGCCTAATCAAAGTTCCAGGCTCTGAACGTGTGAAGCCGGTAAAAGAAATACCCTGCAATGCATACCATTAATCAGCTGAGTTTAAATAACTCCAGTCACGATCCCTTATCGACACACCAGGCTATTATTTGCTTATCTGCTCACAGATATTTGTGAGAACGAGAGCAAGAAAAGGAAAAAAAAAAAAAAAAAAAAAACAGTCAAAAGGGATGCAGGATTTTTAACGTCGTCGGGGACAGAAAGCTCCTAGACGGCAGACAGGAGCTCGGAGGCTGCACATTCCTCCATTAAAGGAATAACCCACCCTGGGCCCGTCATGCTTCCTGTGGAGAGAGGGCCAGGTTGAACCGCAGCATATTTCTGGCTTGAGCTGTTGTTCCTGCTTGTATTTTTTTTTTTCTCTCCCCTGCTGCTGCTGCTACATTACACCATATTCTTTTACACACACTGTTCTATTCATGACGGCCTGCGCTCAGACGGGCCGCCCCCCCGAACCCCAGACACACACACGCACACGCACACCCACACACACACACACACACACACACACACGAGATTCAGTCTGCATGCGGCTAGGCCGTGCTGGCAGGAATACGCTTGAATCAGAAAGTGAGAGTGATGCGAGTGAAAAGCGTTGCCTCCCGCTTGCTGCAGGTATGGACAGCGCCATCACCCTGTGGCAGTTCCTGCTGCAGCTGCTGCTCGACCAGAGCCACAAGCACCTGATCTGCTGGACGTCCACGGACGGCGAGTTCAAGCTCCTCAAGTCGGAGGAGGTGGCCAAGCTGTGGGGGCTGCGCAAGAACAAGACCAACATGAACTACGACAAGCTGAGCAGAGCCCTGCGCTACTACTATGACAAGGTAACTCATGAGCCGCTCACCTCTCCCTCTGCAATAGTCTAGTTGTTCCCCTGCAGGATTTCGTTTGTTTCCTTTTTTTTTTGTTGTTGAAAATTGCATGAAAGGATGATGGTTTCGAGGAAATACTCTTTACTTCCTACTTTCTGTTAGGTTGCATTCACACCATTCCCGTTTAACCTGCTTTAATCCAACTCCAGTTCGTTTGATTCGTTTGAATGAGTAATCGAACTCTGATGCTGATCTGGTCCATCTTTTCACACCTGACAGTCCAGTGGACTCGTTTCGATTAGGGGCCAAAATTGCGACATTTGTTGCTTTCGCACTGCGCTGCGTGAAACGGTCTAAATCGTTTGAAAAACCCGTCCTGTGCGAACGCACCCTTGGTCACCGACGGGACCGAGTCTGCCGGACTATCGACTGTAACCGAAACTTCAGCCACTTTCTCTTCATTGTTGCTAATGTTTGTGTTGCAGAACATCATCAAAAAGGTGATCGGCCAGAAGTTTGTCTATAAGTTCGTGTCCTTCCCTGAGATCCTGAAGATGGATCCGCAGGCAGTGGAGATGGGCTTAGCCTCTGGAAGGTTTCCCCTCCAGGAGGGAGACGCGCCCGAGCTGGACGTGGAGACGGAAGAGGAGGAGGACAGCGAGGAGGAGGTCCAAAGGAGGACCCTTGCAGCCTTGGGGGCGCAGCAGTGCCAAAGGGACTACCTCCACTCGGGCCTCTACTCGTCCTTCAGGATCAGCTCCTTGCAGAGGAGCCTGCGCGAGCGCCAGGACGAGCCGCGCTCCGTCATCCGCTTCGGTGCCAACACCGGCGGGAGGAGCTCCCCTCCCTCCGTCAAGTCAGAATCCAGACTCCCCTCGCACTCCCACTCCCCGTCCTCCCCGCCGCACGCCCAGCCCAGACGAAGCTGGAGCCCCGCCGCCGAGCAAGAGGACTCGGAGGACTCGGACCAGAACGCTCAGCCGCTCAATCTCTCCTCTGGGCACAGGGAGCGAGCCCTGCAGCCTCCTGAGAAGAGGAGCAGCAGCAGCAGCAGCAGCAGCGGGGACCAAGGGGACGAACTTCCACCCAAAAGCAAAAAGCCGAAAGCTTTGGAGATCTCCAGCCCGTCCCTGCTCCTGGCGGGGAGCGACATCGGCTCCATCGCCCTCAACAGCCCGGCGCTGCCGTCCGGCTCCCTCACTCCTGCCTTCTTCACCGCACAGGTGAGGCGTTAATCTCAGTCACACACAGGTGTCTTAAAAAGTCCCATCAGGAAGCCCAATGTGTGGGAAAGAAAGCGACATCGTTTCCTTGTTTCTAGGGAGAAACAAGGAAACGATGGGAAAACCCTGAGTCTGTCACGTTGGACTCCTGTGGTGTTTTCCACCCTCATGGGGATCAAAACGCTCAGACACAAGTGACACAAGCAGCTCCAACATTAAACCAGCGGATCAAAACTGAATCCCTCTAAACGGTTCCAGACCAAAGGTCCCGTTTCCTGTCCGTCGCTTTCGACGAAGCTAAACATAGTCAGAAAGGTGTTTCGATGATGCGGCTGTCTGAGGTGAACCGTGCTCTGAATCTGCCTTCACCTCTAACGTGCCACCACATGCTGCCACACCCTTTCTTTCCCTCGCTCCACTCCAGCAGTCGAACCGGATTCTGACACTTTCTTCCAGCCGAAAGCGCTCCAGCTCATAAGTCACGAAAGCCCAAGAAAGCGGCTCCCGTCTGAACGGATGTTCTGATCAAACTTTTCCTGGCTCTGGTCCATTTCCAGGTTTTTATTGAAGTCCGCCCTGCTGATTCCAGTTTTGACTTCCCCAGAAGGGAAAATGAACGCTGCAGATGTGAATTTAGCACAAACGTGAAACGAAATATTCGATTATTACCTTGCACTATCGAAGGGATTTTTTCCTCCAACACGGAAAAAGTGCATCGCAGTACACTTTGTGTTCATAGCCCAACGATTACGGGAGTTCGTAGTATTCATGCATTTAATGACCAAGAAAAAGAGTCAGACTTTTCAGTGTTGGACCCACCTGAAAGCATTTACAGCCAATTAATCGCTGAGAGCAGCAGGTCTTTGCAGAGCGTTAAGAGTCCTTAATAGATCCAGATTAAAAGCTATTTTTTTATTTTTATTTTCCTTTTTAATGGGATGTTGTATTTTCGTTGCTAAAACTTCCCAGCAGAAAATGTGATGAGGTTTCCAGCGCACAGATAAAAGGAATTGAAACACAAATTTCCTTTTTTTTTGTTTGTTTGTTTGTTTTTGCTTACAAAATGACAATTTATTCAGCTATTGATTCCATCAAATACCGTAAAAATAACATAATGAGCAGACATAATGAACTATTATGCAGGTTCATCCAAATTCATTAAGTAACATGTTTAAATTTATCAAGTAGATTAAATATTGACTTGCATTATAAAGTTAAACCTAATAAGATTTTTACTAGGTAGGTATAAATGTAGTTCATTAGGTAAATACAAAGTAATTAAAAAAAAAAAGTAATTTAACTAAATGGGATTCTTCAGTTAAATTATTTTTGAAGATGAGTCAGAAAAGGCATTCAGTAAGTATTTCATACATTTACAGTGTCTGATTTGTCGCCACATTTTTTTCAGACTGCAGAAAAAATCGTAATCGGCAAGTGAGAAAATAGCAATCGGTGCACCTGCAGTCAAAAATAATCAACAATAATGTTGAAAAACAACCTTTTTTTCCCCCCAGATGTTTAAAAATCAGTCATTTTGCGTGGCGACATGTTTACACCCGTTTGTCCTGTTTTTTTTGTTTTTTTCGCATTTTATCTTTTTTTTCCCCAAAGAGGTGTGTGAAATGCTTCTTAGAAAATGCTGTGCTGCAGGTTTGCAGCCCTTGCAGCAACAGGTCTGTTTCTGAGTCAAATGTCAGTCACATTTTCATCTAAAGTGTCATCCAGCTCATAAATAATGGAGGCCTGCTAAATTAACTTCCTCGTGACCCGACACGTCACTCCATGAGGTCCACGTTCTCCGTATTTGTCGAAGGTGGCACACTTTTAGATTGTGGCAAAAATCCAGACTCGGTTCTGCATCAGCTAATATTTGATCGTCCGTTTGAAAATAACAATGTATTTACTCTGGAGGCCCGTTTTGTTTTTGTTTTAACAGATCAAATACCTTTCTTAACACCGACGTTAAGAAAGGTATTAATAGCTTTCCCAGCCCCGCTGTCTGTTTACGGGTGAAGAAATCGGAGGAAAAACAAGCAGTTTACTGAAATCTTCAGCAAGCGGGGCTGTAAAAGAGCAGAGGGGGGTGGCGGGGTGGTCCCTAAGTGATGCCATATGCTCCAATAATTCCATTAATAATGGGAGCAGGGCTGGGTCCGTCCTCTGCAGCTCTGGCTCACGTCGCTGAGGTGACACAGGGAGAGACGTGTGTGTGAGTGTGTGTGTGTGTGTAGAGGGGGGGAGGGGAGTAGATGTAGAAATTGATTTCATATGTTTTCTCTCTTAAGGATCAATGCCCCCCTCTGCCCCCCTGTATTGAGGAGGAGAAACCACAGACTTCCTTCCTGCTCCCTCAGTTTGTTTTTCCAAACGCCAAAGCGCATCCATTTACCGTCTCAGCATGTTTCACATTACCGAAACGTCTCAGAGCAACGCCCCCCCCCCCCCAACTCCGTTTCTCCTTCAGTCTTGGGGAAAACTTTTTCTCTTTTTTTTTTTTTTATTATTTTTATTTACCGGCCTCCTCCCTCATACGTTTGGACTTCTCGCTTCACAGACTCCGTCGGGTTTGCTGCTGGCTCACAGTCCGCTGCTGTCGGGGATCCACTTCTGGAGCAGCCTGAGCCCCGTCGCCCCGCTCAGCCCCGCCCGGCTGCAGGGCCACGGCTCCCTCTTCCAGGTAAGAGCAGCGGCGCATTGTGGGTGTGGCGCCGACAAGCGGAAGACAAAAGGGGCCAAAAATAGCAGAGGGGAACAACAGAAGGTGCAACGCAGAGAGTAATTATTTACTGGAAGCTCTTGGAAAAAGAAAGAAAAAAAAAAAAAGACCAAGGAGGAAGTGGCGTGCTGGTAAAACACGTGCTCCTGCAAAAAAAAAAAAAAAAAGTTATGATTTTGCTTTTTAGCAAAACTTTGATTATAAATACTTTTTTAAAAAAGATTTCCAGTACGTTTTATTCTTTGGTCATTTGCAAAGCGGCGCTCACTGAGGGTTGAGAGACATGCTCAGACTTTGGAAGCGGTTCCTGCAGAGGTGTCCTGTTTCAGAGCTTGCGAGAGGGAGAGGAAATCCTGTGAATACTTCCTGTTAGAGCCCAGGGGAGCCAGACTGAACAGGGTGGACTGGTTTGAGAGCTGCTCCTCATTTATGAAACACACACACACACACTCCGGAGACACCGTCTCTTCAGGCAGATAGTGCCTGAACAGATAGTGTTCAGGTGTTTGTTCATAACGTTTTAATCACTCGTTCTAATGTGGAGCTTTAAGGTTCCAGAGACGAGAAGGAAGGAAGGAAGGAAGGAAGAGGAACAATGAATTAAAAATTAAAGGAGAAGAAAAAAAAACAAAACAGGAAAGCAAAGCAGTGACAATGCTGCGGTTCTTTACCGGAAAGCAGTCACCCGCTAACTCTCGGCCTCGTCTGTCTCTCTCTCTCTCTCTTTTCCCTCCACAGTTCCCCAGCCTAATCAACGGACACATGCCTGTCCCCCTCCCAAACCTGGAAGGAACACCCTCCTCCCTGCTCCTGTCCCCCGCCACCCACAAATCCTGATCCAGGGACTGTGAAAGAAACAAAAAAAAAAAAACAGAGCATCATCGTTTAGTTTCTCAGTTGTCCATTTGCAGTCGAGTTCATGTTCAAATTCAGCTTAAAAAAAAAACAAACAAAAAAACAAACAAAAAAACAAACGAGACGTGACCTCACTCCTTTTTGCACTTGAGTTGCTCCAGATTCTAGTTGTTGAAAGCACTTGGTAAAAAGCCATACAGCAGGACGTCAGAGACGTCTGTGGTAGAGGAACGTTTCATCCACAGACAGGCTCATTCTCTGCAGAAACTTTTTATTTTTTATTTTGTACAAACATTATTTTTCTCCTCTTTACAAGGTGAAACTGCTGGTTTCACTAATGTGGTAAATGTAATGTATGCACTAAGCTTTTCTGATAGTACCAGCTGTGCCTTAGTCTTTTTGTTTTTGTTTTACTTTATTACAAAATCTTTTTAATGAAGACGAGATTTCTGATCAATAAAACAATTTGTAACAGTTATGTACTTTTTTTTGGTTTTATACTGGACTTGGCATACAGTTATGCATTTTGTATATGTTTTGTATTGTAAAAAATGTCATTTCCAATAAATAAGGCATTGAATGCATGGAAAATTATTTTTAAAAATTATTTTAACAACCTTATGAAAGTATTCATTCCCCTTTGTCCTCAGATTTTAGGCATTAATTAGGAATTGGAAGGAAGTTGATACATGGTTTGCAACTTTTTTTTTTTTTTTCTAACATGCATTTCTGACGGGGATTAATCAAGTTCTGAGGCAAACTGGTTGCAGGGCCGGCCCAAGCAAACATGGGGCCCAGAACGAAATGTGGTTTTGGGGCCCTGTGGTTCTGGTAACATTGTGGACTGGCTGCAATCAGCAGCCCGATCATTAGATCATTCACACACCTGCTGGAAACTTACTGCGTCTCTGGCGTTGCTGTTTACATTACGTACATGTACAGGATACATTCACTGGCCAACTGATTTTTCAACCTTTTGATTTCTGGGCACAGATTTCCTTAATTTTGGGGAATTGTGATTGGCCGATTCTTACATGTGAAGCTGATCTCATTTTCGTCAGCAATGGTTTAAAAATCAGCCTCTGTTGTTCTTGAAAAAAATTAAAGTCATGTTCATGTTGCACATTTTGCTTCGTGCAGCGTGTCTGGAACCTCGACGGCTATTGAGAAGCCAATGCTAATGTTTGGCCGCTAACGTTTAGCCGTGACGCTATGAAGCTTACCGGAAACAGCCTGCGCTGTAAAGCAACCGTCCTCCACTGCGATGAGAAAGAGCAAAGTCGAACAAGATGACTCAATATTTGAAGATTGTGACCATTGTTCACTTCCACCGCCGCCATTTTGCAAAACTACAAGCGAGTCCAATTCTAAGAAAATTGACGTCGTTCCTCAGTTCTTCTGAATTTCGTACGAAGGCAACGGTTACGAAAGATGGCTGAAGGTGGGAAATTATACGGGGTATGAACACTTCTCAGGGAAACAGAAGTTGATATAAAAGAG
Source organism: Poeciliopsis turrubarensis (assembly GCA_010277015.1). Taxonomy (NCBI): domain Eukaryota; kingdom Metazoa; phylum Chordata; class Actinopteri; order Cyprinodontiformes; family Poeciliidae; genus Poeciliopsis; species Poeciliopsis turrubarensis. The sequence goes on along the minus strand of VMRN01000149.1, from coordinate 72,225 downwards.
AAAAGCAAAACATTTGTTTAAACTTTTAAATTTAATTTGTTTTACTCTGGAAAAAAAAAAAAATGGGAATCATCTCCAACAAAATCCCACACTGTTAATCATTATTCACAAATAAAGTTAAAGAATATTATACAAAACATCTGTTGTAACACTGGCAGACGAACGATGAGACTGAGAGGGAGGCAGAACTAGAGAGCATCTTCCTGCTTCAGGAGTTCACTAGCTGTGGCATGCAACATATAGACGGAGCCGAGAAAGAAAAAGAAAAAGAAAAAAACATGAAACATGTCCCCCAGAACAAAGTAGAACATTGAGGTGTTTCAACGAGGATTTCTTCCAGCAACGCCCCCGTTAGCATTTTCTTTATCCCTACTTTTGTCTCATTGGTGGTGACAGAGAGCTTCGGAGGACGCAAGCCGCGCTCCGCAGCTCGGGCGTCACCGTCCCGTCGATACGAAAGCCATCGCCTGCTGCCGTGTGAGACCTGGCTTTGAAAGCCCTCAGAGCAAGCGGTCACAGACGATTTACGCAGCACCGTTTACGACAGACGCAACGTTTGACCTTCCTCCGAGTTGCCACAGAAACATCGCTACGTCTGCGAACAGCACAACGAGGAGCTTTCAGGGTGGAGTGAACATGTTAACAGCGAAGAAAAAAAAAAAAAAAAAAACTTTAAAATAAAATAAAACTCAAAAAATGTATCACTTCAAAGCTCAAAAACAGAAAAGAAGTTAAAAATCTATACAAATGGCATGTATTCATTAAAGTGACTGAGCCAGTTAAATTCTAAACAGTAGTTTGACTTAGCAGCAAATTCAATAAATATAAATGTACAGTAAATAAACGTCTCTTATTGGAGCCGGGCTCGGCTGAACCCGGGAGGAGGACGGAGGGGCGGGGAGGAGTCGTACTGTGGACAGACAGCCTTTCAAAGTACTTTGAGGGGAGGGAGGAAGAGGAGCAATGAAGATGATTTAAACACATTCATCCATCTTGAGCTGATCTGTCTGCAAGGAGGTCCTTCTCATCAAAAAACAAAACAAAGTGAAACAGTCCGGTCTGGAGTTTTTAAAACAGCATGCTTTGTCTTCTGTTCTTCCCATTGCCTGGTGGGGGAAAAAAAAAAAAAAAAAAAAAAAAAGGAAAAACTCGGATCAGAACACAGTTTCTATGATTTACAATAGTTTTAAAGCCAGATGCTGGATTCCCTGAAGGCGAGTCTCTAAACTAACATACACACACAAAAAAAGACAAATAATCAGAGTAAACATAAAACAAAGCAACATGTTACATATTCCTGTTAGCATGCGCAAAGGTTTGTGGGTAATGAGTCAGTTTAGGGCTTGAAGTCATTTCACACGGCGGTCAGGCTACTGTAACACAATGTGGAGACTCGCGGATTTTTCTAACCACTGTTGACCAATCCAGTTACATTTCTAGCTGCAATATGTAACTATGGATTAGTGAATATCAATAAATCAAGTAGGATCAGCAGTGCTTCAGTGCATCACTTGGTTTTTTATTCAGGTAGGATCCCACTGGCAAACAGGATATTCCTCCAGGAAGCTGAAACCTAATTTGTTATTACTGATCACTGATTATTAGTCGGATAGCAACTCCATTTTACTTCTATATTAAATAAGTGCTAATAAGATTAGCACATAGACCGCATAAAGTAAGAGGAAAGCAAAAAACGTCAGAATTTAAATCTGAATTTAAATTTGAAAACAACTCTACGGTTGTTGTGTTGGTAAAATATGTTTTATTCCAAAGTTTGTGTCACTGTAGTTGCATGCCAATTAGTATAGATTACATTCATACAATGTAATGCGCTGGAACACTTATTGAGGACTCGTCACAGTTGCTATTGAGCCGACACCTTCTTGGAAACCTGAATCCTTTTATTTTCAAGGCTTTGTGTAAAAAATAAATGAATAAAATAAATGAATAATAAGTGAGTTTGTGGTCAATCCGTTCCTTTGCAGGTTTGTTCTCCCGGAACAGGCCACTTTACAGTTTACTTGAGGTCACTTGTGGTGGTAGTTTGGCAATAAAATGATAGAAATATTTTTATTTTGTTTGAATTTAAAAAGACAAATTCTATTGCACACCATCATCAGTGACTGTGACTCTGATTCCCATTGACTGATATGAAATATGAACCAAAACAACTAGCAAAAGTGTTCACACCTCTGAAATATTTCATCTGTTGCAACTACAACAGATGAAATATTAGTGTGCATTTGTGTGTAATTTGATGTCAGCATAAATACTGCTGTTCTTTAAAGATCAAAGAGAACCAATGCGACCACGAAATGCGGTGGAGAAGTTTAAGGTTGTGCTAAAGACCATCAGCATGATGCTGCCAACAGGGTGGTGGCAGCGTCATGCTGTGGGGAACGCACAAATAAGTATTGTGATGGAAGAGACAGAGTGCTGCTTCCCGAAGCTTGCAAAAACACCTTCAGGAAGATAATATTTGAATAAAGAAAATGCAGCCTTACTCCTTTACAGTCGTGTTCTATGTTCTACCTCAAAATCCAAATGAAACGCATTGCAGTTCACGGTTTTAACGTGACAAAACAAATAAATAAATACTTCTGCCAGGCAGAATCCCGTCTCACCTGATTCTGCATGCGAGGAGCTCCGGTAGCCGGGGTCTCGCTGCAGCTGCACCTCCTTCAGCGTGAATATGGACATGTCTGCAGAAGAGACGCAGCCCGTCACCTTTCAGTGTGAAAGCCCAGACCGATCCCCTCTGCTCTCTGGAAGAGCTCGGGAGCCGCGTACCTCCCTGGCTGCGTTTCTGCATCACAATGCGATTACTCACTCTCTGGCAGCGTGTGCACGCGCGGCCCCAGGGTCCTGAAGTACGGCTGCCTCATTGCTTCATCGGCAGAGATCCTCTTTTTGGATTCGTACTGAAATTTGGGACAGAGGGTCGGCTTACGGTTATTAAAGAGCAGCTTAAGACGGAGCAAGAATCGCTGCAAAACAAACAAACAAACAAAAAAAACCCCCCACAACATCCGTCCGGTTTCTACACTTCAACTAAGACGATTAGGCGTATCTTCAGCAAGAAACACAAACTTGTTTTAAGACAATAATTACTAAATATTGCTGAAAAATACTAGTTATAAGTGAAAATGTGCGTCGTTCCACCGGCAGATGATTTCACTTATAACTTACTTATTGAACAATATTAAGAAATGATCGACTCCTAACTGCTACTGAAAAGTCACTTGCAAGTTAGAACGTTTGAAATGAGGCAAAACTTAAGACATTTGACTGAAAATACTTTTTGCGTTTTTTGCAGTGACCTGTTGTGATTTCAACAAAAACATTATCCTGACAGGAAGCCGCTCTGCTGCTGGCATTGCACCGTTTCTGTCAGGTAGCGAGTGACTCACTTTTAGGAATGAAGACAGCAGGTCGATTCCGTCGTTATCCAGCCTGCATGGAAAAGAGGAGGGGGGGGGAGGTAGGGTGAGGAGAGGGGCGTGGGGTCAGTAAGGTGGGGTGACTCACAGATCCTGGCGGCTGTAAGGAAGGAAACTCGGCCAAACAGAGTCAACTATTCCACAGGATTTCCTTACAGGAAGTGACAAAGCACACACACTCCTAGCTAAACAACCCGGCTACACGAACGTCTACCATTTGACTGCTTTCAGCGAGTTCTACTGCTGTACCTCGGCATCGCGACAAATACTTGCTCAGTCCCGCTTTCAATAAGAGGACTGCCAGAAATAAGCGGGGAGGTTATGTTAGTGTAAAGGTAGTTAAAAAAATAAACCCTCGTATGAAGGATGCAGTGCAAAACTCAAAAATCTTACCAAGTACCTTTGGTCTGGTTTCTACTGCAAATGTCTCAGTTCCCTTGAAATAAGACAAAACCAACTTAAAAGTAACTTTCGGCAAGAAATAAGAGCTTGCTTTTTCTCAATATGAATGAAGAAGTACTAATTAAATCATTTGACTTTTTGTCCTGTGCCATGAATTAAAACGTCTTATTCCACTGGCAGATTATTTCACTTACAACTAGTACTTTCTTCATCAGTATTAAGCTCCTACGTCTTGCTGAAGAGTCACTTGCGAGGTATTTTCGTCGTATTTCAAGTGCATTCAAGACGTTTGCGCTAAAACTAGATCAAAAGTGCTTGGTGACATTTGGTGTTTCTGCAGTGGAGCAGAGAATGAACATCTGTCCTACCTGGGAGCATGATTGATCAGCGGCTGTGGCTTGTACTTGGAGAACTTGTAGGACCTGAACTCATCGATGGAAGATATTCCAGGCCAGCTGTCTTCTGTAGGAGTGCCTGTGTGGGACATTTAATCGGAGTCAGGCTTCGCTGCGCCAGCTGGAGGGGCTTTTTCATGCACTTAAAGTGAGTGTGTGTGTGTGTGTGTGTGTGTGTGTGTGGGTGTGTGTGTGTGTGTTTGTGGTGGAGGGGTTTACATGCCATGGTTGATGCGATTAAAAGCTCATGTTCAAAAAAAGTTTTTTTTTTTTTTTTTCTTTCCCCCTGTCACCAGGGGGCAGCACTGACCCAGCAGTCGGAAGATGAGATGCAGCTCGTCCTCCACCGTGGAACCGGGGAACAGGGGCCTGCCGGCAGCCATCTCGTAGAATATGCAGCCCACTCCCCTGAAAGGTCGACAGATGGTGGATGGGGGGGTCACCAAGAGACGGCCGAGTTCAACTTTCACCGGCGTTCGGTGTCGGGTTCCCCAGAGCAGGGCGTTCAGAGGCTGCTTTCAATTCGCCACTCACAAAACTCACACAGCGCTTGAAGCGTCGGTGAACTCTTTAGCCTCTAAAAGCACTCTAAACCTCTCCATGTTTTCTCAAGTTAGAAACAAACAAACAAAAACAAACTCTTTCCATAGGAACTCTGAAGGAGCTGAAGGGCAATTTTAGTGACGAAAACAAAACAGTTTATCAGAGCAGATCCAGTCGTATGCCGAGACAGCGACACAAAAACATTTAGAGGCAATATGAAGTACCTTTATCTAAATTATTCTTCATTTCTGGCTTCCAGGCAAAGCACTAAGCATGGCAGAAACTTTTGACCAAGACCTTCTCACCACGACTGTGCCACACGGTGGTGTGAGGTTTACCTGACTGGCACACAAATAAACCCTACAGGAAGAGTACGGTTCAGACTAAAGCTTACTACAGTATTAACTCATGAACACAAATGGATAAAACAAACAAATATTTTTCACTCTTTTTCTTCAGATTTAGTAAAGAAAAGTGTTAAATTTTCACAAACATTTCATCATTTGTGTTGGGCAATAAAAACTACGTTATACTTTGTGGTTCAAATGTAATAAAACGTGGCAAAGTTCAAACGTTATGAGTGCTTTTATGAGAAAGCAATAAAATGAGAGGCCTCTGTTTGCACACGGACCAGACTGAAGCTGTGCAGAGGGAAATCTCCCCCGTTTTGGAAATCTTCCGGCCCTTTCCCGCGCAGTGCGGACAAATGGAAGTAAAGACTCTCCCCGCGCCGAGTGAGGCCCACTCACCACATGTCTATCTGCGTGGAGTATTCAGAGGAGCCCAGCAGAACGTCCGGAGGCCGATACCAAAGCGTCACCACCTCGTTGGAGTACGTCTTGGTGGGAACGGACTTGGCCCTGGCCAGGCCTGTTGTAGAGCACGTTAAAAAAAAAAACAAAAACAACATCAGGTAGTGTTCAGTAGAGGTTTGGGTTATTTTTTCCACAATAAAAAAAAAAAACAGAAGATGCGATTACGGCGTTGGACCTCACCGAAGTCGGCCAGTTTGAGCTCTCCTCTGTCGTTGATGAGCAGGTTCTGGGGCTTCAGGTCTCTGTGGAGAACCTTCCGTCTGTGACAGTAAGCCAACCCTCTCAGGATCTGGTACAGGAAAATCTACAGGAAGAAACCTCTGTGATCAATAAGACAAATACGTCACAGAGAATCGTCCAATTAAAAGCCTGTTGGTGCGTCGTAAATTGCTACTCCATCCAACAATCAAAGTTTTTTGGTCAGAAAAACATTTTGCACTGATGATTCCAGTGTCCACACTTTGCCACCAGGGGGCGCACAAGCAGTGTTTCTTATACCAACACCAGCAGACGAGTAAAACAAAACAAAATCCTGAGAGTTCATGGAGGCAGCAGGGCCGGCAGGCTCACCTTAACGTTCTGCATGCTCAGGATGTTCCCGCAGTCGTCCATGTACTGCTTCAGGTCTTTGTCCTAGAAAAGAGAGCGAGGCCGTTAAGTGACGAGCTCATGATCTGCAACAGTTGCTAAACTAACTGCCTCCCCCAGACTCTGCATAAGGTCATGAATAATAAATGTTAAGAAATGCATAAATTTCAGCAGCCGCGGTGCGAGGGGAAGGCGCGAGTGGAGAACAAGGTGACAGCGAAGGTGAAGGCAGGCTCACCAGGTATTCGAAGACCAGCGTGAGCGACTTGTCCGTGTGGACGATGTCGTGCAAAGTGACGATGTTGGCGTGCTTCAGGTCCTTCAGTAGAGACACTGAGACGAGAAAAGAGAAGACAAGAGGATGTAATCTCATCCAAGAAAGAAAAAAAAAAAAAAAAACTGAGCAAATTTAAGACATGACTAAATGCTATTTCTGACCCAGGATGGACGTTCTTTGTGGTTTTAAGACTGTTACGAGTTAAAATTACGATGATTAAATTTAAGAACCAAGTCTTTTCCTATTTCCTATTTCTTAAGAAATATGTGGATATTCTCATGCCTTGCCTCTGCTGAGGATCTTTGTCCAGGGAGCAGAAAGCAAATCACCAAACTGACTGGACTCGGATCATGGGCAGATGTAGTTTTTGCAATGTTTTCTTTGCAGTTCCACCCAGTTTATTGTGCACAGACAAAGCTCATAGAAGAAGTCGCTAGGTAATGTTGCAACTAATGACTGAAGCTGCACAACAAGCTCCCTTGCAACAGTCATTGTCGTTTCAACAGTTTGGAAAACACAAAGGCAAAGTACTGCCTGGATGCAGGATTTATTTGGCTGCAACGTTTCAGACGCCATGCATTCAAACTCCATTAGCACCGAATTTAGATCCTAGCATCAGAGATGCTAAATCTAATGGAGGTAGAAAACTATGAAATTCAAGCACTTTTCAAGTGTTTCCAAGGTAAGTTTTCAAACTTTTCCACTGCCACAGTTTAGAGCTAAAAACGATACAAATGAACTAAAACAGACAGCGTCGGTTCACTATTACATGTCATTTATTACTATTAAAAATAAATGGTGATAATATTCTACATTTTACAGCAGGGACAAAGTAAAATGTCACGGAACTGTATGTTTTGAAATGTCTCACAATATACACCTTACTTCTCTGAGAAAAGAAATCTCTAATAACTGATTTGTGGTATATTTTTCCAAAAGAAAAAAAAAAAAAGAAAAAAATAAATCTCCTGAAGAAAAGCAAACCCAGAGCATGATGCTGCCTCCACTGTGCTTTACAGTAGGGAGGATGTGTTAAAGGTAGGGCCTTCAAATCCAACGTAGCATTTAGTGTGTAGAATAAGAAGTCTGAAATCTAGCATTAAATTTGCTACTTTGCAGCAAAATGCCCGTGGCTGCTTGCTGCTATACGCCCAAGTCTTCCCACCTTCTCTGATAGCCGTACACGGGGCCCCCTCTTCGTGCTCCAGTCTGATCTCCTTCAGCGCCACCAGGTTGTCCGTCAGCTTGCTCCTCCCCTTGAAAACCGTCGCATACGTTCCCTGGAGAGCAGGAGGAGAGGAGGATGAACAAAAAGGCCTAAGAGCTGCTGGACAGAAGCAGCATCGGGTTAAAAACTTTATATCTGTCCACATGTTCAGCATTTCAGCTCTCGCATCTTTAAAGTGTTAAAGGAGAAATTAAGCAAGCCAAAAGTCCAGAGAGTACAAAGCAGGAAAGAATGAAAAGGAGGAGCTGTGTTGGTTCTATCAGTCACAATGAGATCGTCTGCGCCCGGGTGATGAGAGAGACGTCTCGCATACCTCCCCCAGTTTGTCCAGTTTGATGTACGTCTCCAGCTTCCCGAAGCCGATTTCTGACTGGAGGAAAGAAGAGGACAAACAACATTAACGTGGGAAGCATCTTTATTAGCAGCGACAGCATTAACAGACATGGCGACGAATCCTTACGACTGCCTGGCAGCACGAGACGAGGGGCGATGTAAGGAGGTCAAACGCCCAAAACCGAATCAGACTTAATCAGTTGTGACAAAAGAAAGTTCGCTTCTGGCTTTTGGGATGAGTTCGCAAACAGGAAGGCTAAGCAATGACGAGCTTTCCAATCCCCAGATTGGTGCGTCTCCAATAGGGAGCAACATAAATGTGGATTTCCAAAGGAAACGTTTGAATTCTCTACATTTCTTTCAAAGCTGAGGCTGGTGCATGTACGGATGTGAGAGCGGTGCCTGTGCAGAGACCAGAGCTCCTGCCAAGCTGAAAGGTCAGCTAACACTCGACTGAAACCATTCGGAGCTTTATAAACAACCCTGCAGGGAAGCATGTATGCTAATGAAGCCAACTGGGTGGGGGACAGGGTTACGTATTCCTCAGTTCCGCTTTTCTTCTTCTCTTTTCTTTTTTAACAATGCAAATTCAAAGTATAAACTCAAGCCAATTACTGAAGCTAGCTCACAAAGGGAAAGCTGCATTTTAAAACACATGGCAACAAAGCTGGGAGGATCAGATTCTCTCACTTCTGCTTTTAAATAAGACACGGCTCTCGCAGTCGGCTTTATTACGGCGTGGCCTCGCCGCGACCCGACTGCTCCGTTTCTATTCAACTCTCATTTCTCTTACTCACAGGCCGTCAACCTCAGATGTCGGCGGAAGGATTCTCAATTTTGTCGAGTGTGATTTAAAAGGCGACAGTTATAAGATTTCCTATGAAAGTGCATTTTCAATGAAGCAGCCGGTCCAATATTGCTTTTTGCATTGTCTAAATTTACCTGAATAGAGGCATATTTAGAAAAAGAGAGGGAAAAACTGGAATTGAACTTCTAATCAAACTTTTTTTATTTCAATTAAAAACTTTAATTGAGAACTGAATCCTCCCTGGTTCGAATGATTTTCTCTGAAGGGTCATTTTGTTTTTTTGTTTTTGTTTTTTTTTTGTTTTTAATAAATATCAAGTCAGACGACCATTCCGGCAGCTTCAGCTTTGAGTCATTGTTATGCAGGAATGTTGCTCCTATAAAAGCCCCTGGGAAAAAAATCTCAGCCTCTTTTTTGCCCCCCAGTCGGTTGCATTTACCGTGAACCCATCCCACCAGGCGCGATCCAAACGTGCTGGGAGAAACTGTATCTGTCATCTAACCAAACAACTTGTTCACACCGCTCGTCTTTGCTGTTCTTGGGTTTTATTTACGTAGAGAGAAAGCGGCATTTACTCTGGATGTGGTTCAGAGAAGCTGACGTCACAAAATGTCAGATTCTTGAGGGGGGTAAAAAAAAAAGGACCTGACTTCAGTTTGTAAGTCTGAAGGAATCAGAGCAGGCTTTCTACAGAAGTGAATCTGGATTTTAGCTTCAATTTAAACACCTTTGAGAGCAATGCTTATGCTATTTCCCCTTTTTTTTATCCCAATGATCTTTTTCAGCTACATTAGTTAGCACAAGCTCTCTATTAAAATCCAAGCATGTTCCAGTCAAATAATTGCAATTGTAAATAAAAAAAATAATAAAGTCGTTCCAGACCAAAAGACACACTGCCCGTGATCCCTACTTCTTATTTAATGTGTTGAGAACTGGAGCTGATTTGAGCTGCTGCCTTTTCCCATTTGACCTTTCTGGACCACAACGTAATAAACCCGACATAAAAACTCGTCCTCTTCCTCACCAGCGATGCTCTGCGGGAGCGTCGGCTCAGCGGCTGATCGAAAGCCGGGCTGCTCAGCTGCAGCTTCTGCAGGTAGCCGTCGGGTATCCGGATGTCGGCAGGGAGGGACAGACGTTTGTTCAAGTCCTGCAAATACACCCGGATGAAAGTATGAAACAGATCTTAGGAAACGTACAGAGGAACAAAAGTTATCAGGAATCTGCAGATCTTCAGCTTGACTGGTTCTGACTGAAACACAGAGGAGACATTTTTTTCCTCCCAATATTGAGAACGGATTTTAAAGAATAGTATTTTCTACTATGTGGATATGCGTCTCCTGTTCATTCAGGCTAAAAAAAAGAGTGAGAGAGAGCAAGACTTCCAGCAGACAGCTGAACAAACTGTATGTTTTTGAATACTTAAGCTGAAGCTCAGCATCTTGGCAGTCTTCAAGTTAAAGGTTAGCAGCTATAGTTTTAGAATACACACAAAAACGTCTTCCTTTTTTTTTTAGCCATGGAGATTTCTCGTTTAAGACATCAAAAAGAGCTTAGAGAGAATCATTTAGTCTTTGCTTTGAAACAATCAAACTGTGTTTGTTCTTAAATCAGCCACAAAATTAGCTTCAAATCAAAATCGATGTCAAAAACCTCTTCAGAATAACAGTTTACTTAACACACCTGCAGCAGAATGTTTCTTTTTATTATTATGCTAAAGCACCTTTTGTTATGTTTTCAGAAATCCGAGAAAGGTCCTGGAATGCCCCGCTAGTCCACTGCGATCCCACCGACATGTTACATAAACTCAAACAGACTCAACATCTGGATCCTTCCCAAAATGCATCTCCAGTTGGTTAGATCACCGTTTTTAATCCGGCCTCTCTCGCTGCTTTAATTCTGCCTCCAGCTGGCACATTTACACCTAAACGTCCTGTTTTCAGCCAACGCCGACTTTTATGTAACTATCATTTTAGCAACATTTCAGGAAATGGATAGATCTATGCCAGCCTTGTGGACGGGTCGGCTGACCTTCAGCCTTTCATTCACACACAACAGTGACCCAATTTTTAGGCTGTTTGCAGCTCCAAACATCGAGGCAGGTAGTTGAATAAACAGGAAGTGGAAAGCAGAACAGGTCGATAATCTGCTGCACAAGGTGAACGGAAACGTCCTCCAGTAGTGGCTGGCGAATCCGCAAGCATATTATTAAAATGTTACATTTCCAATTCACATTTAAGACAAATTAGGTTTAATCAATGCAAACTGGCTTGTAAATTAAATTGCATAATTACTGATTAAATATAAATCACTTTAAAGTGTTACTTTTTTCCATTATAGTAGCATAACACTTATTTTTATTGAACTTTATAAATGTGTATTTAAAAAAAACCAGTAGATATTTGGTCAAAATATTTTATCCTAGAACCAACTAGAGGTTTTTAAATTAGATCTGAACTAGGGATCAAACGATTAATTGTGATTAATCGATTATTGAAACGATAGTTACCTAATTTAGTAATTGAATAATTGTTAATAAAGTTGACAAAATAGGACATTTGCTGAAAATTTCAGAGCAGCAGTTACGCAAGACTATACAATATACATCTACATTTTGCATCTAAGATAAAAACACCTTAGTCTGTAAATAAGTTTTAGCCAAAACGTCTCAGGTGGTATAGTTTTATCGTCACCCAGTTCAAGTTTACTAAAGGAATGCTATCTTGTTGCTTTTTAGGCACTAAAATGTAAAAAAATATAACAAGTCTGTTTCTTTGCATCTTTTACTGCATTTCTAGTATTGTGTAAAAAGGCCTAAGTGGTAAAATAAAAATCCTGCAGAACGTGCCAGTTTTTTATTCGATTGTCAGAATAATTAATAGAATAATTGATCACTAGAAAAATGTAATAGTTGCAGCCCAAATCTCAGCATTTTCTTTGAAAAATGGAAGAAAAAAATAAATAAAAATTTACATCCTGTTCACCGCCGTCTTAGTTTGTTTTCATCTGAAGCCATCAACAAAAACACTGCGGCTCTCGAATGGGCATCTGTCACTCTTTTGTAGATTTTTTTCGAACAATTCGCTGATGGCAGATTATTCAACAGATGCTCGGCTTGGTGGCAGGCTGCTGGGATGTTCGCATGTTTCCAGAAACGCCCCCCCCCCGCGCGCCCAGATTTGGCGGTTTTGTTCAAGCGACGTCCATCCACCGCCTGACCTTTGCACCCACGCCTCCCCTCCTCCAGCCGTCCCGTTCTAATCCCTTACAACACGGGCCCGTCTGGACCGCATTACACTAATCCTGGTGATGTAATCCCAAAACGGCATGGCTTCCTCTGCAGAAACGCGATCCGCCACCTGAGCTCGCACAGGGACGCTCTCATTTCTCTCAAAAGACCACAGTGGCTGCTCCTCATTAATAGCAAGTTTGCGCTGTCGCTAGATACCTGCCAGTTTCTCTGTGACTTTCATTGTAATGAACTTTTTCTGCTTGTCAAACAGGAAGTCTGAGGTGTGCTGCTCTCTGAGTTCAGCTCTATGTGTGGGCAGCACAACATTTACACCACAAGTACAAAAGGGTTTTTTTTTCCAACCACATGAAATCTTCCATGCATGGCGTCTTCACAGACTATCTGCAACACCAAGTGTTCATTAATGAAGAAATCACCTTGTTTGAACTCATTTATCCCATTTTCAGTTGGAACCGCAAAGAAACGTGACATGTGAAAACAGTGGAACATGCAACCTTTTTAACTGCTATTGTCACCTTTCACTGACAAAAACGACATCCGTTAAAATGTAAAGATGAAGGAGGGACGTTCGTCTTTCTGAGGATTCACTTGGACAGACATTTGTCCCGATTCCTGATTCATGTCAGCTGTTCAACCTTTAAATCTCATCAGCCCATTAAAACCCGAGGCGCCCTGCGCGCGCATGCAGGTGTCGCATTCGCTTCCAACGGTCGGAGACACACTAGATGCACTCACCACTCTGATAAACGCATGTTAGACCTAAAATACCAAGACAACATCTGCAGGAAGATTTTAATAAACATGCTGATCAATATCTTCCGGGGAAATTTTTCATCCCATTTAACTCGTAGAAGAGAGAAAAACCTTTCACTGCATAAGGAAGAGCAATCTCATGAAGGAAACAAAGAGAGAATCAGAGATTTATTCCTTCATCTCTTCGCATTATGTAATCACAAGAGGAACGCCGAACTTGGGTCGCTCTCGGCAGGATGTGTGAGAGAGAGAGAGACGGAGAAAAAAATAAAGGGCTCGGAGTAGGCGGACGCAGTGACAATAGTAAAAGCTTCCAAACCACGTTTTAAAACTCTGCTCTGAAGAACAATAAGTGGAAGAGGACGGAGTGTGTTCACGCTGAGAACACGCCTACGCGGCCGTGCAGTTTGTCTGCTGAAACGCCTTCAGTGAGATGATCAGACTTCCCTTTATTCCTCCGACATCTTCAAAACATACGTTCGGCCATGAAGAAGAGGCCGAATAATCAGACGGCAGCAGAACTGGCAGAGTTAATACGCCGGAGCGTTTTCACGCGTCAAGAGTTTGTTAAGACAGACGGATGACTCGCATCCAACAAGACGTCCACAGTGTGACAAGCGGAGAGGAAAAATTAGGGCATCACCAGTCTGAAACGTGAGCCTGGAGCTCATCTCACCTCAGCGGAGATGCGTCTGTTCCCTTTGTTCCTCAGACAGACTCCCGTGGGCGACTGCACCTCGTCGGAGGACGTCCCCGACGCCTGATCGCTCTCCCCGTCTGACCCCATGTTTATGTTCTCATGGACAATATCTGGACAATAGGAAGACGAACAGTAAGGCAGGGATGTGCAACATGTGGCTCTGGAGCGACACAGGGCTCCTAAGTTCTTCTGCAGGGGGTCTCTTCAGCTTAAATCTAAATTAAATACACAGAAAGTTTAATATGTTTAAATATCTAACAGTTTCATGCATGACACAGTTTTTACACCAGAGTAACATTCTCAACATTTAACACGTGTACGCTATGTTAGAACACTTAATAAATGATAAAAAAAAAAAAAAAAAAAAAAAAAAATCTAAATTAGTTTGCTTCACCCACCTTCAACTAGACATACCCTGGTAGATTTAGATTTTAAACTCTTTTAATTCCACCAGGAAGTTTGTCTTCGACAGAAAATCAGACAGAAACTGTCTTTTTGCAGAGTCGGGTCAACAGTTCAAAATGATTCATTAAGCTACGCTTGTCGAGCCACGAGCAGCAGTCAGAAACTCTAAAGGAAGAAAATGTGGTCGCCGCAAAAACAGGAAATGTTTGATGATGTTTCTTCATGCTGCGAGTTATTCAACAAAAAAAGACCATTTCATAACTTCTTGTTACCATTACAAAAACATTACATTTCCAATAAATGTGGGTTATCTTTCTATTTTTTGTAAAACTGATCACTTTAAGCAAAGCTAAACAATGTGCTGAAATTCATTTGTTGATGGATGCAAAGTAATTAAGTTGGTCAAGCGTAAATTCAAACTACTAATAAAATTTAGAGTTCTTGCCTGTTTGGTGTTGGAAAATAAAGCAGCTTGCATTTGCATGGCATGAAGTGGCTTTTCTTTTGCTGCTGCATAAATCATATTTTGGCCCTTGTTCATAAAGCTTGTGCAACTTTATGTGCAAGTATGGTTACACTTTACTTATTTAGACCTTCTGTGTGTTAATGTCAGAGGACACAGGACAAGTAAATTAGGTTTAATTTGTCTGGCAGATTTTATTTATGTCACAGGCGATGAGCCTTACAGGAAAAAAAAAGCAGAGCAACAAATATAATTTTCCTCTTGCCTGAGCACATTTAGAAACAAAGCACACTTCTATTCCCTCTGGGCTTCATATTTATGTAAAGCACTGATGCATTGTGAACTTGAACCCTTGCTTTGCCTTGAAGAATCTCCATTATTTCTAGTTATGTTTATTATTAATAAACTTGTGAAAGAAAAACGGGCCTTTGCTGAGGTTTCTGTGAACTCTGTCCATGCATGCGTTCTCCCATCAGGAGGTTACTCTGCGCTCACGGTCGTTAGACACAGCTGGATTGTTTCTCTTCGGGGTTATTAAAATATAACACTTTCCGAATGTTATTTAAATGTTTCTGACTAAATTCAAATGGGGTAAAATTGACAGAAGTTCAATATGGGAGAAAATTGAGATTTCCAGCCTCACCGAGGCGGCTGCCGTTGCGAGCCATGACCAAACCCAGCCCTCCTCCGATGACGCTCTGCGGCCGTCTCATTGGCGGCTTCTTAAAGGAGCCTGTGTACTGGTGCAGGTACGAGTGGACGCTGTGGGCCGCAGATGGACGGCCGTTCCTCACTATGGGCTCTGCGGGACAGAGGACACTTCCTGTTATGAACACGTCCACTCTAAGCAAGAATGCATCACTTAATGATATTCTAACACTCAATTTTATAGAGAAATAAACCTTTTCATACAACTAAAAGTCAAATACGACAAAATATGCTATAGTTAACACTATAATTTAAAAAATGTAATTGAAAGAGTCGAAGACTGACTTATTCTCAGCTCTTTCAATTTCAATTAATTATCAATTATAAGCACATTTTCTAACATCTAACTCTTTGTAAAAGTCAAAGAAGTTAAAAAAGGCCAATGTTTAATAGGTTTGTGTCCAGAACTAGTAAAAGGCTGTCAAAAATGATTTTATCGGAGACAATGTATCCTCACAGTGCTTGATGTTTTGATCTACTACTACATCCCTCCCACATCCTTCCTCTGATACTTCATTACCAAATGTAAACATAGCGGTGAAACAACGTGAGCCGTTCTGCGCTGTGAGAAATGACCAGACAGAGGTTAAAGTCAATGGGATGTTGTACGACTTGGAGACGGCATCGGGCTGCAGCTCTGAGGAGGAATTGCTCCATCGAGGCTACGGCTTACGCAGATTAGTGAGTGTCAATGCAGGGTCAGAGGGAAGCATGTTTTTATGTGTTTATGACTGATGGATTTGACTGGCTTCCAGCGTCAAACGCTACAGCTTCTTTTTGAACCAGTGAAGCTGATTTTTGTCAGCAGCGATTCAACTGCATGCAAAGCTTATGACGTTTACAGATGGCATTTTTCGTCAAATTCAAAAATACCTTATCTGTTTCAGTATGAAGGAAATATATCTAAATTTAAAATTTATACTTCCACTCAGCTTGTTGAAAGAAAGTTATTACACTGGTTTTAAGCTTGGTATGGAAATATTTCTGTTTGTAGAAAAAAAAAAAAAAAAAACACGTTGTCCTTCTACTTAATTAGGGCTGTTTCAAAAACCGACAGCTGGCAGCAGGGGCGGTCCTAACCTGTTTGGTACCCCGGACGAACAATCCCTCCAAATGCCCCTTACCCGCCCCCCCACCCCCCGGGGGGCATGTACCAGCTCCACAGTCACAAATTGCTTAGATCACCTTATATCAGCACAGACTCTATTTATTAAGTACATATTTTCATTTGGAAAAAGGTGGCACAGACTAGAATAACACAATAAACCAGCATGAGGCTGGTTACTGGAGAGGATAAACCAACTGGTAACCCAACTAAAACCAGCTTGTCAGTCTTGAGTCACTCTACCATGAAAAAAAAAGGATGTAATATCCTGTGCAGTAAGTGCAGAACGTTGGATTTTTTTCTATATTTCTAACCACATCTATTGAACACAATTAAAATAAAAATTTGATATGAAAATAACAATAAACATGTACATGTTAAATTATTTTTCAGCAGTAGAAACAGCTGTTTTTCTGTTTTCAATAAAAGCAACTCGGTAGCCTACTTTTAGGTGTTTTTTTTGTCTGGGTATATCTTTCTCTTAACATAGCTGGTCTTACTTTGATTTAAAAAAAAACAATAAAAAACTTCCTATAAATCAGATGAAAACCTTGTACATGCAGCCATGTGATTCCCATGTCCTTCTGTCATTTCCCCTTTATCTCTGGGCAGCTGCTGCTGCTGCTGGCCTGATTTATGGGTGTTGCATAAGCAGATCAGCACCAGAACCAATCACACAGTTCAGATCAAATCTCATCTGGCTACTCCATTATGCCTCGTCTCTACCCTGCTTGCTGGTAAACAGGCCGCAATCTTTCCTTCTCCCAGAGAAATGCGGCGGTTCTGCATCCCCATTATGTGAGCAAAGAGCGCCGCAAACTTGGTGTTGATCACAACACAAAAAGCTCATTGCGAAGCCCAGTGAGTTCTCAGAGGGAGGAGAAGATGGGGGAGTGCGACTGGAGGGCCGACCTCTGCAGCCGAAACTAAAAGAAACGAAGAGTGTAGAGGTGCAGGGATTAAGAACAGAGGAGGCCATGAATAAAGATGCCTGGATGATTGCACCAAGTCAGCCAAGTCGCCGTGGCAATGTCATGGAAATTCAAGACTGTTTCCAGACCTTGAGAGCCATAGCAACGACATGATGGCACACCGAGGCATGTCGGCTCCTCCTCCCCTCTCTCCTTCACTGCACATTTTGCAAAAAAACAAATAAATAAAGAGGAGGAACACTGTGCCAGCCTGCTTTAACCTGACCCTTGAAGGCCACAACCTTCAATAGGATTCAAGGAAACAGCAGTCTTCGCGCGAAAAGTACAAAATGTTTCTGCTCCGACATTAAAACACGGCAAAGTGGCTGGAGAGTGGAGCTGTGCAGAGAAGGGAGTCGTTTCTCTACAACGTCTCTGGCAAAATAGCACAAAAGAAAGGCAGCTTAAGGACTGCATGGGTTTAAAATAAAAGTGCAACAGTTACATTAGTCTGTTTTATTGATAAATGCAAACTGAAGTGAGGCATTAGACATCCACTGATCCAGAGTTTTTAAGTCTGCTTCAGGTTTTATGCAACATGTGATCAACTCATTTCCAATTTGGAGAGTTTCCTCTTTTTTTTTTTTTTTTTTTTTTTTATTGATGACATACAAGCAAAATAGGCTAATATATGTTCTGAAACTATATTTGATTCTTATTAAAGAAAAAAATGCATGTTTGGTTGATTCATTTTAAAAAAATCAAATTTTAAAACAAAAATTGGGAAATTCTACTCTGGTTGATGAAAGTCCAGATTATACATTTCAGTTTATGTTCAAAAATATGCCATCATACTGAATTATTATTTATTAAATAAATATAATTCAAAGCATAACCATCACTGCACAGGTTTACAGTCAAATATGAAATAAAATTGGCTTTATTAAGAGTTCTCTGGCCTAAACTCAGCCATATATAAATGTTACGGAGGAGCTGAGCTACAACGTACAGTCAGATCTGACTCTGTGTTGTTGAAAAATCACCAAGGTGATTCACTTCTCGCCAGGCAGCATTGCTGTGGGAAACTATGCTCACCTTCTCTGAAACGTGAAACGAGTCTGGGAGATAAGCAACCGTGAAAGCACATCTTACTGACAAATTCAGCTTCTCAGAGAAGAAACGCTGGAATGAAACGTCCCTTCTTTTATATAACATAGTGATATAACACTGTTCCATGCTGGAATTTCAACAGAATTTGTATGAATAGAGAACCACTTCCTTTACACTCTCTTAAGCTGCAAATGTTTTCCAAGACTTCTGCATCTGCCTCACAGCAGCTATCACAACTTCCTCAATGCTTCCTGCAGTGCATGAGGCTTAATGGATGATTTAATTTAAAATTCACCCTTGAAACAGAATGAGATGTGAACATTTACATTTTAAGGGACACAAGGAGATAAGAGTCGGGCTTTATCAGCCCACATGCAGCAAAGGTCACACTGACCCTAAAACACACAAAGCGCAGCATCGTTTGTGAGGCACATGGGAAACCGATGCACGGCTTTTAACAATTTCCACGAATAAAATCCTGAAAAGTGTGGTGTGCATCAAGAGTTTGATTCAGCTTTTGCTGCAGTTACAGCTGGTTGTGTTTTGTGGTATTTCTCCCAACAGTTTGCTCTTCTACAGACTGAAATGTTGGCCCGTTCCTCTTTGCTAAGACGAACAAGCTAAACTCTTCCCTGCTGAAGAAAAGCCTCCCCACACTGTGAGGCTGCCACCAGGTAATGTGCAGTGTTAGCTTATGTTTACATCAGCAGAAATCACACACACTCTTATTACTCATTTTGGAGTGTGGAGTGGTAGAAAAGGCTTGATGAAGGGAGCAATAGTCAACAAAAATAGATATGGGATCAACTGACCCATTTACTATTAACCTGAGAGCGATGCTGGAGCGAAGTGCTTCTATCGCTTATATTGGGGATTTTAGATGCAAGTTGATATAATTTCAAACAGATCGGGGCAACCCAGACTATTTTGTGTTAGTCTATCTCATCAAACCCATAATAAAAAGCTCTGGCGCTGGAGGTTTTAAAATCTAAAAAGGTTGAATTGCGCACACGTTTCCAAGGCGCAGTCCCTTTACTCAATCTCTGCAGATTGTTTTGCATTTCCTGAACTGGACTCACCACTATGCTTGTTTTGTTCTCCTGATCAATATTTTTTTATTTAAAAAAATAAAATTATAAAAAGTTTCAGCAGATGTTTGTGACTGTGATGTGTTGATCTCAAAGCCCCTCCACTGTTTCTTATATCTAAACATTAACTCGATGTGCAGTAATCGATGAAATGCGACGTTTGTAAAGAGGGTCAATATCGAGGACGCGAGGTCGGAACACTTTACGTGACGAAGTAACATTTAAACATAAATGAAGCTCACCGCTGTCCTTCTCGTCTATCGTGATCTGCTCGGCCAGCTCGGACAGAGACTCGTCGATGGTGTGGCTGCCTCGCAGCGTCTGACTGAGACGTCGCTTGAACCGCTTCATCTTCTCCATGGAGCTCTCAGGAAGGGGAGGCCTTCGAAATGGGAAAAAAATAAATAAATAAAATGTTAGCGGCGGTAACGGATACAGCTTGTAGGCCGTCTTCCTGATACAGGCCTCGACATTTCACACGGTGAAATCTGTTACATAAACCCGTTCTGGGTGAAGACACCTCATCCACCTGCTGTCATGTTTCGCAATCTCACAAAGAGACGTAGTAAGAGATCGCCAGGAATCCGACGGGGCAAACAATGAAACGGTAAAAATCAACACGGTGACTATGTAATCGTGACTCAACTCACTCCGCGGGCCGCCCTCAGGGCGAAAAGCATGACAGGTTGGTGAGAGATTCCTACACGCAACTTTTTTACAGCACAGTTCCCGGCACACTGAGCTATGAAGGCCAATCACAGGAACCAGCGGGGGATTAGCTGCTGAAAGGCTCAGGACGAGCCCGGGCTGCGCCGAGTCCACATCACACATTCCAGCCTCATTTACGGGCTGCGTGAGAGCGGCTGATTGGGGGCGTTTGGAGACGCTGCGAGCGTACGCGGCGCGGGAGACTCCAGCGATACGGTGCGTGTGACTTTGAATCAAGACCGGCGATGTTTGCAGATTAAACAAACAGCCTCTCCCCGTGATCTCATGTAGGTATCAAGACGCCTTCAGCAGATCTGGACATGCGTCTGTCTGCGATGCCGATGAGTAAGGCCAGAGACAAAAACACAGGAGGAGCAACAGTCCCTCAGGGCTCACCGTCAGGTAACTGCTGCACGGGCTCACAGGTATCGCAGGTAAACTGATACAAGTCCAGAAAACCCATCACCACCAGGTGCTTTTTAAATTCACATTAGAAAACATGCTTATCCAAGCATTAGGCAACCTCTTGAAAAAGAATAACCACCTCCAGTCTTCCAGATGATTGCAGAGGCCTCAAAAAAATTGTCCCAACATTATGTTAGATGTTGGGACAGAAATATTAGTTTCTGGTCCAAAGTAGTCAGCTCACTGGTTCAATTATTACAGCTCAAAACTAGTGATCAGGTCCAAAATCAGACTGTGGTGATGGACTCAGACCTGAACATTCAGAGACACACAAAGGTAGTTACAAAGTTGGCCTTCTATAACCTGAAGAACATTTCAATGACTAACAGCACAAATGTCCCAGCAAGATCTAGAGAAACTCACTCATGTGTTTTTCTTTCGTAACATTGATTGCTGCAACAGTGTCTTCACAGGTCTGCCTAAAACTAATAATAATAATAATAATAAAAAGTCAATCAGGCAGTTGCAGCTGAGTCAGAATGCCGCTGCTCACATTACACTGGCTCCCTTACAAATTACCACAGTACATTAAAGATCTGCTGCTGTTGTATCGACCTTCCAGACCTCTCAGGGTTCTGGTTCTGGTTCTGCTCTGCATCCTCAAAAACAAACATGGAGAAGCAGCATTCAGCTTCTATGCGCCACAAATCTGGAACAAACTTCCAGAAAGCTGCAAAGCAGCTGAATCAAGACTAAAATCCTAGATTTACGTGTGATTAGCAGAAAGTAGAACATTGATCAGCATATTCTTGATTATTCCGATGACGGCTTTTGACCATCGGTGATATTTATCGTTTCATAACTGGTCCCCATCATGTTTCTAAATTTGGGGTTTTAGCTTGTAGTCGTCACGCTGAACTGAAATAAGTACTTCAAATACATCACCATGTGTAATGAACCTACTGAGCATACAAGTTTCTTTTCTCGCCTCATCTAAAATCGCAGCATGATAGACGACTCTTTATTTTTAGCAACTTAGTCTGAAAATAGAGCTGAAATTGAAACTTTTGTATCCCCCATCGAGACTTCCTTTCTAACTGAAAGAACCGAGAAGAACCAAGGTCTATTTTCACATTGTGGGAACCAAATGTGAACCAAACAAGCCAACTCGGATAACGACCAAATGAAACTGAAAGGCTGCAGCATTAAACAATCTCAAAAGCTTTTACCGAACCAGCTGCTGCTAAGTTGCCGGAATACTCACACTTTAGTAGATTTGCAGTATTTACATGATCAACGTTATTCTAATTTAGGTTTAAAGCAGGGATTCAAGTTGTTTTTCCTCTAAAATCTGTCCTGAGAGGTGAGAAGCAGCGAGTCTGACCTCCTTCACTCCACACGCAGTAGGCCAAGACTGAACCTGGGCCACGGGCCAACGCAAATGGGGACAGTGCAGAGCAAAATACTAATCTGTACATCGTGCATCAGTACATCGAGCTCCACATAAAACTGAGCACACCCATTCCTCCAAAAAGAGTGGGAAAATAAGCAGAGGAACTGAGCAAGACGGTATTAATTGACTGCATTCAGTGACATTCGTCAGGAACAAAGTGTTACAAAGACCTGCTGTCACCATTTAGTCATCCTGTGATTATAACGGTAAAATGATAAAGCTGCAAGAAAATACAGTCAAGAATTTCACAGTGGCTCTTTGTTTTGCTGAATGTTTGAATTCAGTTGAGATTGAATTGAAATTAGCATTCGTTTCCCGGTCGGCTTGTCAAAACCGATTTCGTTTTCCCTACTATCTAAAAATGTTGGGCCTAGAAGTAAATGTGCTCACAATCAATTGGCAGCTTAGTAAAAAATCAGATGCATATAGAGGGGTAATCTTGTAACTGTCATTTTTTGATGGATTTGAACACCCTGCTTTTATTAACACAATCGGCAGCACATTCTTTCCTTTTTTATACACAAAGAAAATCAGAAATAAGTAGGAAAATCCTGATCCACACATGCAACTCCAAAACTGTAAAATTCTGACAAAACTGAAACAATTGTAGTAAAAAGAAAAGTTTGTCAGTGATAAAAGGAGATTATATATCAGCAAATACCACTCAACATTTTTGACAAAATGAATATCCGAGTCCTTCAATCATCGCAGCAAAGTACTGAGAGCATATTTTCACAAAAATAAATTTCACTTCTGCATTTTCTCCTCGATTTGTTCCCAGCCAGTCATTCACCGAGTTATTCTCAGTAAAACCACAATCAATCTGATTTTCCGCGAGCCAAGATGAGGGGAAAGGACGCCGACTCGCCTGTCACAACATCAGAACTGTCTGTTCCGCCTCGAGACACGTCAGCGGCAGCGTGGACGGGCCGTCCGTCATCTCCAGCCCGGCTCGCCGCGTCGCCTCGCTGTCCCGCTGCAGCCGCACACACACACACACACACACACACACACACACACACACACACAC
>VMRN01000149.1:33393-49294 GCA_010277015.1 Poeciliopsis turrubarensis | reverse complement strand
CACACACACACACACACACACACACACACACACACACACACACACACGAGCACAGTGACATGTGTGCAGCACACACGCAGCTCCACTTTTCTCAGAAAACAAATATTACTCATTACCGCTGAAGCTGATAACTTCCCCAATAGAGCACTCTAAATAAAGTAAATGAAAGTAGCACTTATTGCAATCACGACCATGATGAATGCAGCAAAGACATGAAGGCTTTTTCTTCAGGTAGTTTTCAGAAAAACAGCTTGACAGATGAATCGATGACAACCGTTACTGATGGTTGCAGGCCAAAATATATTGCTGTAATAAATCTGGAAAGCAGAAATCCCGACTGTGTTAACAGTCAGAGAGATAAGATTATGGGATTATGTGGCTCCAAAATGAGAACAGACAACCATTTCACTGCCGCTTCTCGTTTTCCATAGTTTCATTCAGGAGTCCCTGTGCTAATTCATGAATCTAGATGGCAGGAATGGAAAGGTTTCATAACTTAGGGTCATGTGAAAACAAATTTTCTTCTCACCATTTTCTCACGTTTTTTTTTTATTTAAACGAGCACATCAATAAATAAAACTCGAAAATGGGATTAAATGAAGTCTCTGTGTGCAGTTCATAATTACAAAAAGTAAATTATACTTTTTGTAATTACGTGGCGTCCTGAAGAAGCTTGTATCAAATAGGAATTTTTCTTTTTTTGAAAGGCAACGATTTACGTTTGTGGCACCACGAATGCTGCGCCACTGAGTCACTTTAAGATGAAGTAATCGATTTTATCATCGCTTTTATGGTTATCACAGTAGTAATACACAATATTGTGATAAAATTCTCAGTCCATATCGCCCAACAAGGATGGATCGAAGGATGAATGAGTGAATAAATTGATGCGAGGAAAAAAAAGATGCAAACATATGTAAATATTCACAAATATTTCCACACTATTTACTTTACTTTTTCTATGCTTCATTATAAATCGAAAAAAAAAAAAATCTTCTGACTAACAACATCCAATTGGAAACTTTTCATGTCCTCAGACCCAGAAAAGAAACCTCAGTGAAGAACTGATCTGTAGCAGAAGAAGATTCACATTCCTGTTCTGGGGTTGAGTGTGGAGCTTCGGACCTGATCCCTGCTCGGAGCGTTATCCCTGCTCCCAGGAGCAGACCGGTCCGCGCTCTGAGCTCCGGATCTGCCCTGGGAGGGGGAGGGGGAAAGCGGGTGGATGTGGAGGAGAGGGAGGAGGAAGAGAGCCCTGAGGTGTGGAGCGGAGGGGTCCGAATACTATGCTGTTTCCCGATCATTTGTTGCCACGGCAACCCCCACTGTATTTTCTGTGCTGAAAATGCTAAGCACTGCGGGAAACTTGCATACGTGCTGGTTTTCCGATTCCCCTCATCTTGCATCCGAAGCCAAGGCCTTTCTCCCCCACCGGGTCTCGGTCTTTATGCTCATCACCTCAATATGAGGTAACGTCTCCTTTAGCCTAACAACAATCTGCTCCACCTATCCAGTAAGAGCGGGTGGAGGTGAAGCTGATGCAGGGATACAAAGAGAGAGGAGGAAGAGGTGATCGCTGCAGATGCTGAGACACCTGGATTCTGTCCTCCCCCCTCAAACACTCACGACAGCAGAGCAGAAACTTTTCTTTTTTTTTTTTTTTTTTTTTTTGAGGACATGAACCGCCACGTGATCGCCTCCGTCTGGACGAGCAAGGTCGAAGCCCCCCACATGACCCCCCGCGGGGCTCTGCAAAACTCCCGGAAAGGACAACGGGGGACGCAGACAACACCCACGTCCCCTTTCCGGCTGCTGCAGCGCTCACGCTCGGGAGTATGAAACATGGGAGAAGCATGACAGTTGCCGTGATTCATGGGTGAGCTCAGCCTCGGGTTTTCTGAATAGCAGCCTTTTCTCCGACCTGACCGAGACAATGAGGACACGAGTGAGGGGCTGCTGGGTCTGTTACTGGGGGTCTAACATAAAGGCTGCTCTGTGCTCAGTCAAAAAAATGAATAAAAAGGGGGCGCCTTCCTTAGATCTGAGGAGGAGCGCTCTGCGTGGTGCTGAACAGATGAGCATGCGCTCGTCACTCACTGATGTAATGTGTCGTTTGTTCCTTATCTCGACTCTTTTTATGCCATTTGACATATTTTCCTGCTCACGGCCCCATCACACCAGGCTCTCATGTTGCCTGCATTCAAACGCCTCGTTTGGAGGCTGACAGACGGGTCAGTGCTGATGATTGTGGGAAACTAGGGATGCATGATATTGGTCGATGTTGGCCATTGTACTAGAAATAATTTGGCCGATAACACCGATATTTTCGCCCAATATTAAATTTGACAGCCGTTATGGGCCGATACTGATAATATTGTGCATCCCTATGGGAAACAATGTGGAAGAAAAAAGGAGCCAGCAGTGTCCCAAAGCCACAAATCTCAACAAGATTCAACAGCAGCTGATTTAACACTGCTGCTATGGTTACAGCAGCCGGAGTAGCAGGCCAGCTCCTCTCTGCTCTCACAAACCATTTAATTCACCATCATAAACGTGTCCATGCTGAAAACAGCTTACAGAAAAGTCAGAGATCAGAAATCAACAACAGATCTGACCTCCGGCTAGCAAATGAAAGCAATGAAATGAGACAAAAATCCCCTTGTGATTCTGGAAATTATAACATAATTACCTATACTCATGATAGAATTACTTATGGCAATTTTCAGAATGATGACTAATTAATACAGTAGTAGGCAGGAAACGGCTGTGTCTCAGTTTAAACGCCTCTGATTGCTCACAGTACCTGATCAACAATCCAGACTTAAGTGTTCAGCAGAGGGAAGGGCCCCAACAAAGAAAAGCTCTGCCACCAGGTGAAACAGTGACACATTTCCATAAAGTTCGAGGTTTGCACTCGAACTAACGATTTGAGCAGAAATCTACACACTCAACCAGAGCTGCACATTCTCTTGTAATGTGTGATAATTTGGTAAATAGTGGCGAAAAAAAAAAAAAAAAAATATCTACTTTTAATTTTGTAAATATATTACTGCCAGGCCAAATTGCAAACCCATGACTTCTGGAGATATAGTAGCCCATTACTTGATTGATTACCTACTTTACTGATATATTTGGAAAGTTTTATCTTGATAAATGTTATATCCCAACAGGAGTTCCTTAAGGGCAGCCCACAGCCTTCAATGAACTCCCATCTTGCTCCAGCTGATTAGGTCTTAACATTAACCCGTTTGTGCTAGGCTAACATTAGCTCGTTTACTCTGTTTTGATAGGACTTGTTGAAAGTTTCAGTCACTCGTGTGCAGGTCTTGGGGCGCTCCTAGTCTTGCCCATTAAGTTCTAGAGACATCGATCAGGTTTTTGGAAAGTGGAGCAAGAGGACGGCTGACATTTTAGCCTTGTTAACTGCTTCGCTAAACTGGTTCTGAAATATGCTCAGTTATGTAACACGACGCGATTTGTCACCGTAATGACTGACACTTTAATCCAAGAATATTCCTTTGTGAGCTCAAAGCAAAACAATGAACTGCTTCTAAGAGGTAAGCAGGCATTAGAGAAAGAACATGACCGCAAAAAAGCCTGATTATTGAAGCGTAATTAGCCAAGGGTTGAATTTAGACGAAATTAATCGAAGGTTCAACCAGTTGTACATAACCAGGTCTTCGTGATGCAGTGTTTTATGAATGAAAGAAAAGTCATCCTCAGATGTGACATGTGAACTCCATCAACCCTGCATGCTTCAGAGGTCAACAGAGTGATTTAAAAATAGATATTTTAAATCAAGAGGCGACAAAAGAACTGCTTTCAGGTACAACAATGTTATTAACTAGTTTGGCTCGTCATGGAGGCAATCGGACCCATCCGAGCTGCGCGTTGACTCGAGAGCCGCCGGTTCTCCGTTTGAGAGCCGGGCATTAGCATCAGAGAGAGCGACAACAAGTTTGCCCTCGCAGCATCAGCAGCAGCAACCCCTTTGTGGCTGTTAAAAAGCGGAACAACAGACTGGGAACCAGCTGGCCTGCATTCAGAACATCAGAGATTAAATCAAAGTGTAAACACAAACAGCGGCCTCTGCGGCAGCTTCAGGCACACTCCGTGGCAGTGCACCTTTTCTCTTTAGGCCGATTAAATAAACATCCGTTGCAAAACTTACTTTGCTTTTGATTTAATCTTTTAACATTTGAAACGGCACTGAAAAAGAAGTGCAGAAATAATGAAATGAAATGAATCGTCGAGCATCCACAATGTCACCAAAAAACGGTTGGGCTTTTCAGGTGCAAGCGCCTGCCTCTGTTTGTTGTGTAAAATCATGCCTCTGGCAGCTGATGTGAGGGTTGTGAAATTGTCACGGCAGGCTGTTGCACTGGTTTCTCACATGCAAACTCTGTGGCCCGATCAGGTAGTGAGTCAGAAGTTCCCCTCCGCCCCCAAAATTTAAATTATAGATTTAATTAAAGGAAACAGAAGGCACCACAAACACAAGAAGTGACTTGTTACGCTAGACGAGTCAGTCTGGAGTATGAGATTCAAACTTGATAAGTAGAAAAAGAAGCATAAATCAAATAAAGACTCATTAATTTGCTTCAGCTATCATCTAGAAATCAGACGTGGATTTGGACAACAAGCTCGTTCTGTCGCCATCGGTTCTGGGAGCGAGATGTGACCGGAGTTGTGCCGTTTTATTCTTTTTGAGCTTCAATCTGTGTTTGTCATGGAGCATGTAGAGTTTTAAAATGCCAGCAGCCTTCTGGAAATCTCACAGACCTACATTTTCTCAGAAACAAACACACACGCACACAAACAGAGGCTGCTGTTGTGTTAGTGCAAGCTGCAATGCTAATATAAGATGCTGAAGAATGTCAACTCTGTATGCATTTTGTAAAGCATTTTGTAAAGCTCTGTTTTACAGCCATGGCTCGCACCAGGGCTGTTGTAAACAAATACAACAATCGGATAAAATTAGATAAAACATTGGTAAATCTAACATAACAGCAGAGTTAATATCGCACATCAACATCAGTCCAATTTTTCACATTTGAGCTTTTCTGTATTTTGGAAAATCAGCCTGTAACAATAGCAGCTCACTTTCTAAGTCAACCTGAAGAAAAGTAATACAAGAATCTGAAGTTCTATTTAATTTAATAATAAAGAGGCAGGCTCACAAATATGCTGATATTTTGTTTATGCTTTCATCTCCAGTTATTTTAGCAGATGAACCGTCACTGTGCCCAGACATTTATAGCTTTTGTGTTCACGTTAGCAACGGGATTTGACCCCTTTGTTCGTCACACAGAAACATCTTCCAGCTACGTGCCGCCGCCATGAGCTGCGCCACACAGTCGGCAGCAGCTCCGGGAGGAGAAAAGCTGCCGGACTTCAGGCATCGCGCCAGTCATTTTAATGCTCATCGGTCCCCAAAAAACCACAAAGACCCAGACGTTATCGCGAATCAATAGAATCCTCTCACAGTTGGCTTTCCTCAACAACTCAACAACTCCGCACAACGCAAGTAATAACCGGACCAATGATCGACGTACTCGAATCACTCGAGGAACTTTAATAATCGATGAACTCGAATAACTCGAGGAAGCGTTTCAGTCCTGGCTCGCGGACCGAGTTAGCAGTGCCGACTCTTCTATTAAACATGAATGAAGAGCAGCTGCGTAATTTGAATGTTGTTTTATGTCTTCGTTAGTTTTTGTTCAATTGTTCAAACGAAATCGAGTTTTATCCGCAGGTCAAAGCTGTCGGAAACAAGAGATCAACGCCCCACCATTTTGTTTGGCAAGGATGTTTTGCAGCTCCTATTTATTTGGAGTTGCAATTCAGGTGAACTCTACAATAAAACATAAGGATCAGGCTTCATATTTTTTTTTTTTTTTTTTTTAGGAAAAATTTATTCTGTAATGTTACAAAAATACAGTCAGTCATTTCATTTAAGAATAAAGTCATATGACAAAGTCAAAGTAATACAAGACTAAAGTTGTACTGTTAAGAGATTAATAGTACAACTTTAATTTTATAAGAACTCCAACATGACAAATAAAACTTAGTTATCCGAGCTTTTTTCTCAGAAAAAAGAACAAAAAAAATTTACTTCAATTTCAATTTAATTTTAAGACATTCTTCCGATAAAATTCCATCTTTGTTCTGCAAATATTATAACTATTTTTTCATAATTTAAAACAAAAATTCCTGTGGGATGGCACTGTTTGAAAACATTTTCTGTCATTTGTCATTTCTTTTGCAGAAAAGAAAGCAAGAAAAAAATAATCAGAACTTAGTATGAACCAATTTTTAGATTTTATTTTTTAAGTGATGATGCCCATTCCTACTGTATAAGATGATGGAAATGTTGGTGCATTATTAAGAAGTGCTGAACTGTGTTCGATTAGGAAAAAAAACCTTTGATTTTAACCCAAACATCTGAAGCCCTGTGGGTCTAAATTTAGATCGGAAAAGGCAAAACAGACACTGAAACCCAAGTTGGATTTTTATTAAACCACGGGGAAGTTAATTATGAGCACATGACACCGAGCACTGGAAATATGCACAGCTTTGCTGGCTCTAATAACACGGGCTCAAATGAACCTGTGTTTGTCTCCAAATAAAGACCAGAGTGGTGTTCAAGCATTTCTCACCAAACCTGCCAAGAGCGACAGGAAAATAAAAAAAATTAAAAAAGAAAAAAAGAAATATCAGGCAACAGTCGTCCATCACCTGTCTCTAACTAATGCAACAGATGACGACAGAGTTGCAGAGTAAGTCACTAATGGGGGAGTTAGACAAGTCGTCCGCCGAGCGGCTCCGGGCTGCATGGAGATCTGTAGGATCAACTGATACTTGAATTAGAAAGAGACAAAGAGTCAGGGAGTGGAGACACGCAAGCAGCGACCGCATGCGAGCGAGCCGGGCCGGGCCGCATGCCGACGGTAATGCGGCAGAGAAAACGAGGAAGAGTTTCTATTCATGGCTATCTATAGACGGGAGTTGAGGCTGCGACAGAGCAGCTGCCCCCCCTCACCCCCCCACCCACAGAGAGGAGTGACACATTAACCTTCAGCCAGCTGTCTCAGCCTGCAGCTTCACCTCGCCGACAGGAAAACTTCCTGGACTTCAGGGGACGCTGCGTTTAAACACATGGACTTTTCATTTCTTGTTGGTTTTTAACCTTTTCGTTCCCTGTGGTAACAGAAAGAACAGCTTCCATCTGTGCACAGGTCGAAGAAACGGAAATAAAACTCCCAGCTGGACAGACTGAAAATATATTTCAATGAAATCCACTCATGTGCATGCTTACACACCCTCACACGCCCATTCCTTTGCCGAACCGTCATCTGATCCGCACTGGGACTGAGTTGGGATCAGCTCGGCAGGCTACAGCTGTTTCCACAGCGGGTCAGGTTACCCTGCCACCGACCGTCCCCAAGGCCTTCACCAGGGAGACGGCCCCGTGTCAAAACAGCACACACGGGTGCGTCCCTCCCGACAGCTCCCTGCTGCCCTCGACCATTTCTACCCAGCCCTACAGCAGCGGCCGCCGCGAGCTGAACGCTGACCCGCTCCGAAGAGGCCCTCGCCTACCAGCTCGATACCAGGTCGCCTGGCAGCTCGTGGTTGTCAAAATGAAACCTGCGCACAGGAAGTGAGCATGAAAAGAAGTGCTTGAACTGCACTTTCATTCACTCAAGAAAACATGAGAGGCAGCAGAGCATGCAGATGCGGCCTTACTTTGTACCTCAACGAGCTTTCCGCAACGCACACCAGACAGTTCCAATAACACAGTATCTGTGTTATTTTTTGCTCATAACACAGATACTTAGTCATTTAGTCTGATCCATTTTCAACAGCCGACCCAATAAATGGCTTTTAGGAGGATATAAACAATGCAAAAACTCAAACTCCTACCAAGTATTTTTGGTCTACATTCAAGTGAAAATATCTTGGTGCGCTTGCAATAAGACAAAATTAACTTACAAGTCAGTTTCAGCAAGATAGCTGGCTAATCAGATACCTAATCAGTATCTGATTGGTAATCATCAATCAAACCCGGCGGTTGGGGCGCTCAGGCAATCATTCATCCAGCGGCCCGCCATGTTGTTGAATTAAATATTTAAGGTTAACAGGATTATGTGAAAATGTCACTTGATAATTATGTGTCCTTGCAAGATTAATACCTGAACACCAACTACAAAAAACGTAAATAAATAAGCAACAATTAGCCTGGTGGAGGCACAAGGAAAGCCTGGTGGCCCGCCGGGCTTATAATACGCTGAGGAAAGCCTTGCAACTCGTACCACTGAATGGGACCTTTTGTAGAAACTTTGCTTAACTGACGGCTTCCTGAGAAGTCTTTGATTATTCAACAACAGGAAAACAACAGCTGTCTAAAAGACTTTGGGCGCAAAAGTAAAATCAATGAGAATAGCAAGATCCAGGGATAAAAATCAGCATTGTTACTCACTGTCCCTGTCAAAGGTCAAAAATGCCTGAGCTGGATGACCCGGTTCATCCCATCAGCCTGCACAGTCACTCAAAAAGAAACTGACTTTTCTCATTTCTGACCTTATTTTATATTTGTTTAAAGTTAACATCTTGAGCTTCTAAAATACAGACGACCTTTTGAGTCTTCTGCTACATCCTGTCAGGGTTTATCCCTGCATCAACAGGAGATTGCAGGGAATCACAGAAACCTGCTCCAGTCCGGGCCTTCACACAGCAGCTCAGCCGGGGCTCAAAGCTCCTCTTCCGGGGCTGCGTGCGAAGGCTGACGCCGGTGTGACACCTCAGAAATGTGGGTCACTGGATGTTTGGGTGGCAGCTGTGCAAGATGATCCACGTAGAGCACCCGGCCAGCCGACCGGCCCTCCCGTCCCACGCAGCTCTCTGACAGCTTCCACGCAGGATGTTCGTGGAGCAACAAAGCCGATACAAATGCCGGAGCACAAATCACAAACTGTTAGCCTTCTCTGAACTTAGTTCAGCGGCGTGCAGCTGGTGAACCGCGGCCACTCACTGGAGACACTCTGCGCTCAAACAGAGTCTCAAAAGTCCACATTTCATCCGCGGCCGTGTTGTTATTACGCTTTTGTGCGTCCGCGGAGCGCAAAGTTGAGCAAACTGAGCAGAAACGTACTGAAAACGACCCTCACCAGAAGCGACGCAGGCTGCTCCGACCGGAGTCCCCGACCTCAGAGCGTCTTTTCCTCAGGCCGGATGCCGTCGTTCCCTCCGAGCGTGGAAAAAACAGAAACACGGAGAAGCAGCTGCTTCTGCTTTGTGGCTTGTGTGAGGTCGATACTTTCTCCTCCGCAGTGTCGCTTATACCAGCGGGGTCGTAGCGTCCAGCACCATGGTTTGTGGCTCACGCTTCAAAGTTTCTCTTCCCCGCAGAGGGCAGGAAGCTCCGTCGAAGGGCTTGTCGACGAGCAGACCATGGCAGAGGGGACGGCGGCGATTACCAGTTGATCTGTGTCAGTCCCTCCGCGCCAGCTGACGCTGCCTTCTGCCACCAACGGCCGCGAGAGCTGTCGAGTCGCCGCGGTTCCAACAGCGCCATCTACCGGCAGCCGCGGGGAGAAAAAAATACACAGCACCGAGTTTGACTCGACGGCGACATCTGCTGGAGAATCTTTGATACGACGACAATTCTGTGGATTGAAAATAAAAATCACACGTATTTTCTCACGATACAAAAGTGAAGGTAAAATGGCTTCCAGATAAAATTCAGAAAAACAAAAAGAGATCCATTCAAATAAATATGCATATCCGATTCAAGTGGGAGAATGTGATCACAGGGCTTCTGTTACAGGTGCAGAAAGTTTCATCTTTAGATGTGCAGAGAGTGAAGGCTTAAACCAAAAATCCAAATGCTGTTTGCAACAAAGTCAGAGAAATAGGTTATACTTCATGTGGGACACAAATCATCTGGACAACGTGCACTGAGATGTGGAGATAATTCGATTAAAAAAAAAAAAATGAAAGCAAAGTATTTATGCATAGCCTAAATGTGTCGATGTCAAATAAGATCAGTTACGGCAGAAATTATTATAATATGCAATAGGACAAACATATCTTGAATCAATGTATTTTGTCTAAAAACACACCTTGAATTATTTCATGTATTTACTTGAATGAGCCAATGCTGAAAGTACCATTGTTAATAGGCCAGAAAGAACTGTCTGTCATAAAACATAAAAGCAACTTTTTACTCATGAACATAGTCAATAATTTAAATGGGATGAATACAGCTAAGAGTTTTCAAAGAGAGTTCTTATGGGAATAAGCTGAGATTAATGTCTGTCTCAACAAGTTAGGAAAAATTCAGGCAAAATCTTTGGAAACGAGGCTGTGCGAAGATGATGATGATGATGATGATGATGTTGGCACGCTCCCTTGAAACAAATGCCTTTTGTGTGGGGTTGAGTGCGTGCTCAGAGACCCCCCCCTGACCTTTGACCGGCATTTCAGGTTAACTTAATGTCGCAATTCAGTTTCATCCGTGCAAATCAGAATCATGTTCCTGTTCAGCTTTCTTTCAGCGAACTAAGCGAAGCCTTCCCACTTCTGTCTCGCCTTCTCAAGCCCTCCCTGCTATTTCCTCTCACTTTCCCGTGAGCCGAAGCAAAACCAGTTTCAAATTCCTCACTAAACATTGGGACATTCACTGTTTTCTGGGGCGCAGCCACGATCCACGTTGGAAAACAGTCAAGTATGCACAGGGCTGCTCACTCCTGAGCTCTATTTATGCAAAGCAGATGGGGGGAGGGGGGGTCGTACGAAGGGGCCCAACACTCAGGAGGCCTTTGGCTGGAAATCTGTGCATCAGTGCTTTTCTGTCACTGGAAGTTAAATATTTATTTGTTCCTTGTCCATCTTTGTCCTACCGCTGGAATTACTCTGAATACTTCTTCATCATCAGCCTGTATAACTGGGTTTGTATCCTTCTCTGGCTGAAAAGCCGATTTAAACGAACCTTATTTTCAATGTGTGGAGTGGAAATCTAACACGTCGCTCCTGAAAGCACTATGAGCTCATTGCAGTATCATGCTGTGGAGGAGGGGGGGGGGGGAATGCAGGGGAGCTGATCAGAGTTGATGGAAAGACAGATGGAGCTGCAGAAAACTTTGGCTAAAGGTTCAAACTTTCATCTCAGTTAAATAAGGAAAATAGATGATAATATTGTTTCATAATTTATGCACTTTCTTGCTACTTTCTCTCTCGCTTTTACTCTCAGATCTGCAGAGTCTCTCTGTCTCTCTCTCTCTCTCTCTCTCTCTCTCTCCCTCTGTCTCTCTCTCCTGACAGGTAGTCCAGATTTCCCCGAACTCCTCCGCCCTCCTCTAATCCCAGTCTCAGTCATCTCTGTCCCTCCTGCTTGTTTTTCGACTCTGGTTCCCCCGAACACATCAGGACGCGGAGTTTAAAAAAAAAAAAAAAAAAAATGTCCTGGACGCATGCAACCCTCCTGGCTCTCCTCGCAGTGCTGCTTGCACTGAGCTGTGAGTTGAAATGCTTAGAAAAATCTTACGCGGGGACTCTGCTGATGACTGTTTTGACTGAGATGTGCTTTTCTGAAGAGATTTCCAGTAAGACCTTTCTCATTTCTGTCTCCGAACGCAGTGACTCCAGAGGCAGCCGGATCTGCAGCCGTGGACGGCAGCACGAGAAACGCAAAAAGTCCAGCAGGTGTGGAGCTGCATTTCACAACCCGTGTGTGACCTCTTGTTTTGTCCTTCAATGCTGAAAAAGCAAAACAATCTATTCCCCCACCTTAGGTCAGCCGAGGAGGATCTTCATGAAAGAAGCCGATGCCTCCAGCTTCTTCAGGAAGCGCAGCAGGCGAGCTGTGAAATCCCAGGACGAGATCAGCGGTGAGTCGGTGGACAGTGTCCGGTCAGAGAGGCTGAGGCGTCTCGCGGCGTGTGGACACGCTAACGTGGTCACCGTGGGAATCTGTGCGTCGCCATCAAGGAGAGGAGATTTTCACACAGGAGAGATGTGGACCAGTTTGTCCTGCTGAATCCCTTTAGAAATGAAATGCGGATCAGAACTAAATCAAGAAGTGTAATTATATGCGCACTCGTTATCGTCTTTATTATTAGTAGTAGCAGTGACCTAAACGTGGAACATGCATAAGCATGAAACGTACCGAGATGACAGTGAACACTATTGCCAATATATTGGAATGCTTTGCACATCTGATGCAGAGCTGGTAGATATATTCAACAACAAACTGACAAAAACTGAAAAAAAAAAAAAGTTTTTAAAATGTACAATTTTTGGATTTCTGCCATGTCTGAACATGTCTGTCTCATTCAAAGCACTTAGCGTCATTAAGAAAATCAACCTTTTATTGTGTTTTCATTCTAAGAAGACAGATAAAATTAAAGCCGCAAGCGGCGTCGTGCGGCCCTCGCAGCCAAGCACCGTTCCGGCCTATTGGCCACCGCGGGGGTACGAGCAACCGCCGCCCTTCAGCCACCACAGAAGCTCTCACGCAGTTTCATTTATATATGGCTCAGCTTGCGGAAGCTGTTGCGCAGATTCTGCGCCCGTCCACCAGGGGAGTCCCAGCCTCTCTTTTCTCTTGAAAAACCTCCATCTATCACTCTCACATTTCCCCTGGAAACTCAGAAAAAAGATTTTAAAAATGTAGGAACAGCATTTTAACCACACAAACAGGCGGGAGATTAAAATGTGATGAACTTAGAAAGTGCTTCAGATTTGCTTTACGAAAGCGCAAAGCCTAACTGGTGCAGTTAATGCTAAAACCTTATAAACTTTGCCAAGTTAGGCATTTAAATCAAATATTTTGATTGATTTTTTCATATTCAGATTATGTCATTTGCCCTGCCACCGATTAACCACATTACTTTTGTCCAGATTCTACTGTTTAACTCTGGGCAGTATTTGTTGGTCATTACATTACAGGAGCAAAATTCAAAACAACAGAGCTTCTTGTTGCACAGGAAGGAAGTTAGAAAAGTCCCCTGGAGTGAGCAACGGCACAATGTCAAATTTATATGTCAAAAAATGGATGAAAAAAAAAACATTAATCTCATGGCTCTCCTATAGATTTTCCATTTCAAATCTTCTTAAGTAGAGTTTTGAAATACAAATTTTCTGCTGCGAGAAAAAACTGTAGCATAAAATTAAGTTTAATCCTTTCGGACTGTATTTTTAAATGAATTAAGAGATAACAGTTTTCTGCCCCAGCTTTGCTCAGGGTTTTTTTTCCTCACATTTGTTTTGTTTTAAAACACATAAAACGCATCTCAAGTTAGACTGAAATTTTGTCATATTCATTTTTTTAATTTATGAAGTTAGACATTGATTATGTGCATATTTAGACAGAAAAATCTGTTTTAAGAGACGATTTTTCTCAATTTCTAGACTTATTTGGGTAGTTTAAAGTATTTGCTGTGAAGTTTGGTGTTTTTATGTATATTCATTAGTAAAACCTCATCCAGAGACAAAAACCTCCCATCCTTAAATGCCCAACAAACAATTTCCCTCTCTCCTAAGTGATAAAATTCATTTAACAAAAAATGGATAATTGCAGAATGTAACATCAGAGTTAACGAACTTGCATCATTGTGAACCAAGGAAAGACAAGATGCGTTTCCATTGACCGTAAAATTACGCAAATAGGGTTCAGGAAAATAAATTAACTAATTGGAAAAATGGCAAGTTTGAAAAACACTCAGGTTTTGTGATAAAAGACGGTTTTGACACACCAACAATAGAGTTCCTTCAAGAAGATCAATGGGACAGAAAATGCAGACTCATTAAAATACAGTCATAATTAAAGCCGCAAGCGGCGTCGGGCGGCCCTCGCAGCCAAGCGCCGCTCCGGCCTATTGGCCACCGTGGGGGTACTAGCAACCGCTTGCCGCCAGTCACCACAGAAGCTCTCACGCAGTTTCCAGCACCTCCGCCCGCACGGCACCGTGGAAGCTGTTGCGCAGATTCCAGCACGGCCGCCCACGTGCCAACTCAGAAGCCGTTGCGCAGTTTCCGCGCCCGCCCACCAGGCGGTACGCATCGATGCGTTCGGCGGCGCTCCCTGACGATGCACAAAAAATGTTGCGCATATTTTTGCATTTAGAGAGGAGATGTAGCTGGTGGATTAACCTAGGGGGCGCAGTGGAGTCAAATTACATTTAAATGATTTTCAGCTGTTTAGAGCTCCACAAAGATCATACATATCCAGTTTGGCGCCAGTCGGATCATCCATGTGTGATTTAGAGCCGATCCCATGCACATGGCGAAGTACTTCAGTTCGCCATTTCTACACCCCAATGCGGTTCAGTCAGCATCCAGCATCCACAGAGTTCATCGTCTTATCGTTTTAAGTCAGTTTTCAGATCATTAAACTCATATAAACGATAGAATAACAGTAAAATATACAACAGAAAAAAACAGGTCACTGCATGTTAAAAGTGGGCGGGGCTAACGTGATGTCATCAAGTCACCATGGAAATGTGTTTAGGACTGATTTAGTCTGGTGCAGCTGTCATCTTATATTTGCAAGTTATTTAATGTTCATCTTTCATGTCAAATATTCAGTTTCACACTAAGCCACACCCACATGCTTTAATGTTAACTTCAACTCAGATGTAAATGCAGTTGAATTTCAACCTTCTTCTAAAATGAGTGAGGAAAATTTTAAAGTTGAAGACGTTCCAGTTTAATAAACTATACTGGTCAGTAATAAGCCAAGGGCAAAGCACATTTACAGAGCAGTTAACTTTCAGCACATTAGAACAATAGCACAGGCTTAATCCCACCCATTAATGAGGTATTAATCACAGGAAGCCTACAACTAAATATTATAACCCCAATCGATCGGTAATAAGATACTTAGCATTTTCTCAGAGATCTTTGAGTCAAGCCTTTAAACAGGTTCTATGCATAACAACAAACAAGGCTGAATTTATTAAACTGGATGTATCAAGCACACTATTCAGCCTCTTCAATTAGAAAAGCGCTAGCTTTACAAACGTTGCATCCCTGATGCGCTCGGTTAGCATCGTCCTCGGAGTTCCAAAACATAGCGGCTCCTATAATCAGCGTTACTCACCGCACCACGAGTTACCAGTTTTTAAACGAACGGCAATCAAACTACTCCAACTCCGCTTCAACAGTACGTTCCGGCTCACGAGCGTGGTCCGGATCTGTAGCTCCAAAACCCAAGCAAAACGTTGAGCGTGGTCCGGTTCGGTGGCTCCAAAGTCCGTGCAAAATGTTCAGGAAAAGTTAGCATCTCCAACTGCTTCGCAAAAAAAAAAAAAAAAAGTACAGTCCACAGCGTAAAAAGCCAAACCTCGACCCTGAACGGCCGAGGGGCCGACTGCCAGTGTATGGCAAGCCGTTTTAACATAAATTCGGGTTTGCCGCCCTTACATTCCAGATATCTCAAATTGTTTTATGACTAGACATTTTAGCAATTTAAGATATCTCTAATTATATTTTGACTAGACAAAATACCTATTTGAGATATCTCTAATTACATTCTGACTAGTCAAAATGACGTCAGATTTACCATTGATTTGTATGGGGACTTCAATTCAAGATATCTGTAACGTCATTTTGACTTGTCAGAATGTTCATTTAAGATATCTACATTTTAATTTTGACTAGTCAAAACGTAATTGAAGATATCTTGAATTATTATTCTTACTAGTCAGAATGTAAATGCAGATATCTTAAATTACCATTCCGGATAGTCAAAATGTAGTTTTGTCTAGTCAAAATGCATTTTCAGATATCTGGAACGTAATTACGGATAGTCAGACGAAACCGAATTTATGTTAAAACGGCTTGCCATAGTAAGTGCGTAGCAGCTTGCAGGCACAGCTACAGTACGGTTCAGTCCATC
>VMRN01000149.1:0-32993 GCA_010277015.1 Poeciliopsis turrubarensis | reverse complement strand
AATAATAATAATAATAATAATAATAATAATAATAATAATAATAATAAGTCTGTAAGACTTGTTTAGTCTCAGGATGTTCTGCAGTTAACAGCAGGAGCACAAACTTGAGCAGCCAAGTCTTGAGAAAAGGTCAGGGGTCGTGGCCTTTCTTTGGAACGGTCGGCACTGCAGTCTCTTTTCCGATCAGAGCTGATGTCCCCACCGTTGTTGCAGACGTTGTGAGTTTCACTGACAATCCGATTGCTAAGAAAAAAAAAAAGGCTTTCAGACATACGACCTGTCAGACCGAACAGGTTTCCTGTTTTTCTTTATTTCTTTTTTTTTTTTTCCATTTAAACATTTCAGATCAGCAACTCTTGCATGAAGATTAGAGTTGCGGCTGGTGCAAGAGGTTCTACCAGCGGAGCCGTGGGTCTCTACTTTTGGATGATGGATTGATGAGTTATTTCCATAAAACCTCTTTTAAGCTGATGTTCTCAACATACTGTTAACGCACCCGGCCTGTTTTAGTCTGATTATGTGGTTACGTGTTTCCGTCCCCAAGTCGTCACAGCGTGGCTCTTTTGTTAACTCTTTCGCAACGTTTTACCAGCGTTCCACTGAGAAACAGCTTGCGTAACGCGCTCGGCAGATGCGCAGTGCCACCAGGTGTTTGCTCGTTGCTGCTGGCTAGTCTGAAGGAGCAGAGTCAGAGAGTTGAGTTTACATAACGCTGCCTCTTGAAGCAACAGTCCACAAAATAGAAGGAAAAGCAGAGAACCCCTTTGAATCCGAAATCCGGATCATTATCAACTTATCTGATTTTTTGTGTGTTCGCAGCGGAGCAGAGGCAAGTTTTGGCTGCTGACGAGCGAAAGAGGGAGTTTCACGAGGAGAAGAGGAATGAGTTCGAGAGCTATGCCGAGGAGGACAACGACGGTACGCGCCGCACGTAGAACAGACGCCGCCGAGAGGAGTTGGCGCAACTTTGAAGCTCAGGTTTGTCTCCCTGATTTCTTCAGAGCAAAACGAGAGGACCAGAGAGAGCACCGAGCAGTGGAGGGAGTTCCACTACGACGGGATGAATCCTTCCCACGAGTTCAACCGTCACACCGCCTGAGACCGCCGAGAAGGAAGGCTCCATAAATACGCATCTGCTCTTACAAAAACGTACATTTGATTAGTTTTCAGGAGAAATGTTCTCCCATTTTTTATTCTAGTGTTTTTTTTTGTTGTTGTTTGTTTGTTTTTCTCCATGTTTTTCTCTTTCTAATCCTGTAGAGATTGGTCAAAAATCTTTCATACTTTTGAAAGGAGATCTAGATCATGCTCGTCGTTTCTCGTCGTTTCATTCGTCTGCCGTTAACCGGTTGGAGTTTTGACGCCAGGACTCATTTAAAAGAGCAAATTCCACACAAAATTGAATTCACACAAGTAAATGAATTTGAGATTTGTTCAAATTTGAAACAAAACGACATATTTCCCACAATAGGTGGAAATGATCAAAACAAACCTGTAGTTTCGTTGTCGTTTTTAAAACATTTATTTATTTTTTTTATTATCGTGGCCTAAAAAAATTGAACCTTTAATTTCTGCAGCCTTTAATTGTCTCGTTGAGAAAACAATGAAATTATGTTACACCAGGATATTGACAGTGAAAAAAAAAATACAAGCTGGAAGATAAATCTCTTTTCTTATCGACAGGATTAATATCAATACTCAGTACTCTGTAGAAATGAAAGCTCAGATATTGTTTACGTAGATGTTCACTGAATATTAAGCATTTATCTTAAAGTGACGATGCATATCTGTATTTGTTTTACTCACATTATTATTCAGCAAGGGTTATAAGGTATTATTTTTCATTGAAACAGTATCAATGCTAAACTGCTGTGTGATAGTAAATGTTACTTACTTTCCTTCAAAGAGCAAAAATATACAAAGACTATAAAAAGTAACGCTTTTCTGTTAAATTATCAAGCTTTTCCAATGTAAAAAAATAAGAGCTAATAAATTATTGTAATAAAAAAATAATAATAAAACAGTTGTTTGAAAAAAACAACTAAAATCCTTTGGATTGAAACGTGGCGTTAATGTGAACTTAAAATCTTTTATTGCTTCGCGTTTTCTGTAGGGATCCTCAGATTGCAGATTTCTGGCCGATCGCCCAATCTTTTAAAAAAAAAAGCCTGACCTGCTTTCCGATTCCGATTTTAGCCGATGCCGATTTGTTTCGTCTGAGATGTTGCTCAATATAGCAAGAAAGTCGCTGGATTGGAAACAGCGGGGTGACTGTTGTTAACTGTAAACGTGCAGACATGGTCCAGTACTGTCAGTCAAACGGAGCAGAGGAGGACGGTGGCTGATCTTTAGACCTTTGCCGAGGCAGATAAGATCGGTGGAAAAGATCAGCTTCACGCGTAAAAATCGGCCGATCACCGATCTCCCAAGATCACGAAAATCGGCACCGATGAATCAGTGTACACCCAGTTTTCTTTTCATGATAATTTACGACAATAAAACACGCCAGGCTGGTGGATGTTGTAGAGTTTTTGTATTTACAGTAAGTATACTTCCAAAATCTTCGATATTCACCACATCTTTTGTTATTAAGAGGTGGCAAAACCTTATACACTGGCCATGCACTTGTTACTTTTCTAGTTTGCATTTTTTTTTTTTTTTTTAATGTATATATATTTAATTCCACATTCATCTTGAGTGATTAAAGTTAAGCAGAGAAAGCACAAAGAAAACACAGAGACGGACCCCTTTCTCCTCTCTGTCAGAGGCAGTTTTTTACAGAGCAGGAGGGGAGGGGGACGAGGACGGAGTCTTTCAGCTAAATTCAACAGGCTGGTATGAAAAGCACAGTGATTCAACACAGAGTCGAGCTGTTCCCGGAGCGGCCACTTCAGGAGCGGAAGCGGGGCACGACACCTCAACTGCACCACTGCAATGGGAGCAAAATGAAGCAGAACACCGTCACATTACTGGTTGTTCTCCACATCCCGACACGTTCAAGGTTCGCCGAGAAGAAACATAGTGTCAGGAAGTAAACATCTATCCCTGTGGCACATTGGGATAAAAAGCTGTATTTAGGTGTTTTTGTTTTGCTTTTTCCTTCAGTGAGTCGCATGAGTCAGTTGTGATTGATCACACAGAGGCGTTTGGTTAGATTCAAGCACACATCCCTGCAGATCCCTGAGAACTCATAAAGCGCCCTCCTGTGGATGAAGGAGGACTTTACAGTCACATCGAAACTCCTTAAATAAAACAGCAATTACAAAGTCACATCTATTAGATACTGTATTTATGTGGCAATAACTGCAAGTCCAGTTTTAATAAACATTTACACGTCTCAGCAAATCATATTCTTACAAAAAGTCATTATATGTAATATAGGAAAATAAATATTCCCAACTGATAATCAATCGTTTGCACTCTCTCTCTCTCTCTCTCTCTCTCTCTGGAATCACAGCCATGACCGATGCGGATTGTCCTGCTTTGATTGTTAACCGAACTTTTAAAAAAATAAAATAAAGTAAAATAAAGCACAGACACAACACTGACTGCCATACTGCTGGAAGTCATGATGCCGTGAGCCGTCACAGCGAAACACCACAGCGGATTGGACGGGAGAGCCGCCTGAACGACAGCAGGTTCAGAGTGCAGATGATGGCACGAGTATTAAACCACAGCTTGAAGCTTCAACGTTTTCACCTGCACGACATGACTCTACAGCACGGCTCCAGGCAGGATGAACAAGGCATACGGCAGGAACGACTTTTCACAGTCAAGCTCCAGCAGAGAGTTCCCTCTAGTCCCGTTGCTCCCTCAGCAGTCGCTCGCTTGATCGCCTGCCAGACGAACCGTCGTCTCCACGGAAGCAGCAGCAGCAGCAGCAGCTTCGGGTGAGTCTTCCCTTCTCCCCCCACCTTCATCGGAACTTCCATGTCTGTGTGAAGTAAAGGGGAAGCAGCGCAGTGCGAAACGAGGCCGAGCCAGGGCTCCTTAAATTTCC
Organism: Poeciliopsis turrubarensis; assembly: GCA_010277015.1. NCBI lineage: Eukaryota > Metazoa > Chordata > Actinopteri > Cyprinodontiformes > Poeciliidae > Poeciliopsis > Poeciliopsis turrubarensis. The sequence continues at coordinate 28,993 of VMRN01000149.1, read as the reverse complement.
TCCCTCGGGGTTCGGCGTCAGCAGACAGGAGGCGGCGGGATGGAAAAACTGGGCGACCGTGTCGCATCGTGAGACCCCCCTCGACCGCGGTCTCAAAGCTCGGTGGTCTCCCAGCTCACCTCCCGTGGAACCTGGCGTCATTTAGTCCCAGTGTGGATGACCGTGACGGTGGAGGGGCGCGGCCGAGCGGGTTCGGCCACCGCCTGGGCCTCCTCCAGGGACACGGGGAGGTCAGAGTCCTGGTTGTGCACTTTGACGGCGGATGGAAGAGGAGCAATGGGGGAACCTGCGGGAGACATCGCTTGAATCAGACACAGATTTATGCTGCGTTGTTTTACGTAATAATGGAGTCGCTGGCTAGATTAGCTCCATGATGTATTTCGAACTTTTCAGCAAGATATCGGAGCTTGCATCAATTTTAACTCCTTAATATTGACGAATGGCCCTACAACTTTTTCATCAATATTAAAGAATCATTGATTTACAACAAGCTCGGATTTCTTGCCAAAAAAGTTACTTCGAAGTTAGTTTTCTTATTCCAAGTGTACCAAGAGGTTTGAACTAGAAACTAGATCAAAAACACTTGATCCAAAAAAAAAAGAAAAAAAAAAAAGAAACGCTTTTTGCAACTCTGTCCTGTTTCTCACTTTAACAAACCTTTTCCTTTGGTCACACTGGATTTAATTCAGGCGCATCAGTAAAGTAGCTGCACCGCGCTTTTCCAATTTTTCATTGCTAAGATTTTGTGAAGTATGAGCCACTTTGTGTCCCTCTAACCCACAAAATCCTATCAAAATGCATTTAGGTTTGCGTGCTACAATGTGAAAAGAGTTTAAGGGATGTAAATACTTTTGGAAGATTTTGTATGTCTCATATCAGCAGAGCTGCAAAAAGGCTCCTTCTTCTTTTTTTGTGTGTTTTTTTTTTTCCAAGAGATGATATAAGAAACCCAATGGCAGCAGAAGCGTTGATCATCTTAACGGAGCAGGCAGCAGAATGAAAGTTTGGCTAAACTCCAAGCTGGGAGTTGAACACGTCTGTTTTGATCACAGCTGGCATCCGCAGAGTCACTTACAGTCCTTCAGAGAGAGCGGGGCGCAGTCCACAGACTGGCTCTTGGCTGGCGCTCGGCTCTGAGAACTCGCCGCAGCCTTGGCGCTTTGGATGCTGCTTCCGAAGCTGGTGCCGAGCTGCAGACGCCTCATGTGGCGGATCACAGCTGTCGCGTTGAACGCTTGCTAAGCGGAGAAGGTGTGAAACAAAAATTACTCTGCTTTTTTTTTTTTATTTTCCCAGCAAGAAGAAACGAAAACATTGCGTTTTTTTTGTTGTTGTTGTTGGAGTTTTTTTTTTTTTTTTTTTTTTTTTGCTTCGATAAATAAGATTTAAAGTTTCACATACCCTCCATTTGCTTTTGGCGAAGTTTTTGCGCATTTGTCGACTGACAGATTCATGTATGTTCTTGCACAGAGCAGTGTCTCCAGCAATCCTGCAGAAAAAGAAAAGAAAACACACACACACACACACAATCAGTGGAAACATTCGCGCACACAGCGTCCTGCCAGCATAATGATCCCCATGCTGTTTTCATATTCAATCCCTGCGTTTATTTCCATTCAGTCGCAGCGCTTTTTGAGTGGATGGGCTGCTGTTTCTGCAGGATCCCCTCTCACATTCATCATCATCACATCTCTTTACGAAACCCTGTCAACGAAAGCCGTTTCTCTCCATTACGGCGTCTGTTCCCGCCGGTCGCGTCAAAACGACCACCTGCCCACGACCCACGAAAACGCCCATTACTCCCTAACAGATTTGCTGGGCCCCTCGGCGGGATGCGTCAGCCCACGCCGTCTCGGCCTCGCGACGACTGACTCAGACCTGGGAATACATCCCAGTTGTTCATTAAGACTTCAAGGATCCTTGAGGATACAAGCCACTAATTGGCGGGGAATTATTCAGAAGATTTCTCCCCGAGATGCTGGCGCTGCCCGGCAGAGGTGGGCCCGCTGCTTGGAGCCGTGCTGACAGATGACTGTGGGAGGACAAGCTCTCCATGACACATGCGTAAGCCTGGCAATCTGCGTCACACCGCTATGAAACGAGGTGTGTGTGCGTGTGTGTGTGTGTGTGTGTGTGGTTCCTCACCAGGGGTGCTCAAGAGCCTGGTCGCATGTGAATCTCTTTTCAGGGTCCTTCTCCATTAAGCAGCTGATGAAGTCTTTGGCTGTGAAGAGGAGGAGAAGAAAAGTCAAGTGCACATCCAGCTGAGGACACGTTCTTCACTTTGTGACACTCGAGGCTTTGTGTTTTCATCTGATGTCTCGCATTAAGCGTCGCAATTCACAGTTACTGACAAGAACAAAGGAGATTGGTAGAAAAAACTCGAAGGGTTTTATGATGAATGAAACAAGCCGGTATCTCTTGCTTGATTTTAACTATCATTTTTTTAATTAAATACCTTGAAACTTCAAACTCCCACTTTTTTTTAAATGGATCAATGGATCAACATATTGATCCATTGTGTAAGGAACTGAAAGTAAGGAACTGTGCATTAATCCGTCATCATCTGAAATCTATAACCTCTACCTAGGAACCTGCAACGCAATTTTCTATCGCTACACTTTACACTCGTGATTTGAAAATGCTCTTTTTTTTTTTTTACATTGTCTTGTATATTGGCAAAATTTGAAACAGATCTTACAAATAAATAAATGAGATCTACAAATATGCATTTGCTTATAACAGCCCTACTGATGCATCTCTATTTTTATTGTTTGTTTTATTAAAGAAAAACATGCTATCTGTTGAGTGTGTTGGTAAAGTTTACATGTATGTTTGTTTGTTTGTTTTTTTAAAAACTGACAATTGACTGAGAACACTAGAAATAACCAGAGCTTTAGATATAAATGTCTACAAAAAAAAAAAAAAAAACGCGTCACAAAACAGTTTCAAGATCAGCCGACAACATGTTGCAGATTTTGTTTCCTCGTATTCTTAACCTCAGTCCATTGAGCTGAATCCAGCCAGAGAACGGCTCCAACTGTGAGTCACCAGAGGAAGTGGTGAATACGACCCCTTCACTCCCGAGACCAGATGAATCTGAAGAGGATGCAGGAAGTACTGCACGGATAAAATTTGCATCACACAAATGATTTCAATGTGCGACAGAAGCCCGATTCACAAAACGCTGACGTCTGCAGTTGAGCTAACGTTGGCAGGGAACTACGTTGGTCTGCTTTTTCTTTCCTCTCTTCATGTCTGCAGGTGATTTTCTGAATCTTTTGAATAAAGTTCACGAGTTTCTGCCCATCTGAGCATTTACGCTTTTGTCTGAATCACCAGCCACATTTTCACAATTCATGTAATTTCAGCATTTGGTGGCCAACTATGATGACTAAAATCTCCAGACTGTTTTTTTTTTGTTTGTTTTTTTGTTTTTTTTTACAAAAATAAATAAATAAATAAAATAAAATAAGTGTCATTTGAAATAAAGGGACTGAATCTGGCAAACAGGAACTATTGGTAGCAAATCCAAATTTAGTAAAGACAAACCTCTGACTTTGACAGAACAAGATTTTGTGTCATTTGATGAAAAAGTGGTACAATAACAAACTCAGAGGAATAACAGTTCATCTGTTTGATCCGACAGCAAGGTTGATTGTACAAAGGATCCATTTTGTTTGACACAAAGGGCGTAAAGTGATACCCTGTCGCATGACTGTGAACCGTATCCATTGAGCTGTCTTGGTTTGATCAGGGGTCATGACCTCTTCTTTGTTTCGAGTCAACTGAACAAAATGGAGGTCAGAACCGAGCTAAAATTCAAATTAAATAGTGAATTAAATATGCCTCAGACTTCAGTATTCATCTTCTGAAGTCAGAACATATTTGGACAAGAATTTGAAAGGGAAGTTTAAAGAAGAAAAAAAAAAACACAAATATTTTAAATAGGAAGCATTTGAAATGTCTGTTTCTAACAAATGTAGTTTCAATCCTGGCCAATTTAGCATGTAAAAAAAATGGAAAAGAAAAAAAAAGAAGGCTTCTCAATTCCAACGTTTGCTGGAGCCGGTAAGCAATAACATGCAGTCTTGGCAGTGTGCTCCTTTACACGGCTAAACGACAGGAGGGTTGTGCAAAGAAGTGGTTTCTCTTTGTCGCGCGGCTGTGAAAGTCAATGATTTACACTTTGCTTACGAAAATTCTGACTCCACTCAGAAGACCTGCTGTCACTTCTCTGGCTGCGGTTCTTTGTTTTCCGCTAGGCCAGAAGAAGATTTAAATATGACGCTATTTTAGGTAAAACAGGAGTCCCACGTTCGGTGCCGTGGGATGTTGATGCTTGCTTTCCACACGCAGGTGGCGCACACGACTGAAAACGCTGAAACTTGACAAACTGAAAAGGCTGGCGCCCCCTAAGCTGCAGCCACCGAGCTATTAAATAGCTCGCTTGTTATGTTTTGACACCAAACGTGGGATATAGACATATTGCAGCATCGAGTTGCCATGGCAGCTGCTGAACTGTGTCCCCTCATTACTTTACTTTTTGCCTTGCTATGCGGCTTTAAACACAAGGTCGTTAGCTCCGGCAGAGTTATGTAATGGCAGAATCTCTGGGGGCTTTGATTTACCCTTTGTGTCAAACGCAGCGGGAGAACACACACACACGCACACGCGCGCGCACACATGCAAACTTCAGCTCACCAGAGTCGGAGATGTCGTCCCAATACGGTGCGTCAAACTCGTAATCTGCCTTCAGAATCTGCTCGAAAAGCTTGGAGTCGTTCTCGTCGTAGAACGGAGGGTAGCCGCAAAGCCTGGGAGGAAGATCAAGTTCGAAAGATTACACAACGGTGGGCGGGAAGGTTTGTTATGATGCTTATGCTGGAGACTTCAGCCCGAATCTAAAAGGATTTACAGTGACCTAGGCCCGGACCTAATCCCGGTTCACAGTATCAAAGTGTGAACGATGTTTAAGCCCCCTGCTGGTTTCTGATCTGAGCACTTGTTCATTCATAAAGCAAATGAAAAAGAAAAATTCGAATTTCAAATGTTAGATAGTGACAAGTACTCACAGAATGTAAGCGATGACCCCAATGGACCAGCAGTCCACTGCTTTACTGTACGGCTTCTGCGCCAGGACCTCCGGAGCTGAAACCATGAAATGTTTAATGGATCAGAAATACCTTCATCTGTGCAGAGGAGCCGAGCAGCTGGAGAAAAATGTTTGGGTTTCTGAATGAAACAGGTTCATTTGGATTTTATTTAAGAATGTTTAAGGAAAATGGGGGCCAACCACATCTGCATACTGAACTTTTCACTTTTCTCATTAGTAAATGAGAAAAACCCAAATTTTATAGCTGCAGTCTGGTAAACATAAAAAGAGGTGTGAGTATTTACAACGATCAGCTCGCACAAAGCCACAGCTGGCAGAGCGACCTTACCGACATATCCTGGCGTCCCGCAGGCGGTGGCCATGACGCCACCTGTGCCCTCCATCTTGGACAGGCCAAAGTCACTGATCATGATCTTTGAATCGTCGTGAGGACTAAAGTAGAGCAGGTTCTCGGGCTGGAAACACAAACAGGAAGCAGCATGTTGCTTTCCCTCGTCTCAAACCGTCCAGGCTAGGCAGTCGGATGGATTTGTCGTTTAAAGAGCTTTCACGGCTCAGTCAAAGACCCTTCCTACGGTTTACCGAGAAGGAAAATCCCCTGACATTTAACCTCAACGGGTGATCACCGTAACGTGCGACAGGAACCCACGCAGGTTTCAATGCCAGGGACTCCCCCTCTCGGGCAGAAGAAAGACGCCTACACGCCAAATGTGAAATGCTGCCGCACCTTCAGGTCCCTGTGCACTATGCCCATGGAGTGAAGATAGTTGACGGCGTCCAGAACCTGACGAATCAGCCGACTGGCGTCCATCTCTGTGTAGAAGCCCTTTTCTACGATCCGGTCAAACAGCTCGCCACCAGAAACCCTGTTGCCGCAAAAAGCAACAAAGGAAACGACAGAAAAACATGAACAAATAGCATGAAATAGATCGAGTGAGCTTCAAATGATTAGTTAAGACAGTGGTTCCCAAAGATTTTCTGGGCCCCCCGCCCCTTACGGATTACAATAAAATCCAACCCAAAAGAAAAAGAAAATCAACTGGGCGTTCAACCAGACATAAACCTACACACGTATTTTGTTTTCCAACTCCACTGAAGCTTATTTCACACTTCAGGTTGCAACAAAACACACGGCAAACCATCTTTACAGTGAAACACTTTTTTGTAACTGTTTTTTTTTTTTTTTTTCTTCATTCATCCACTGAGTTAATCCACGCTAGTGTGTCACATTGAGCTTGTAAAGCATAATACTAACGTTGTTGTTCAATATTCTACCTCTCTTGCTTGCTAGTTAATGCCAGGAATAAACCCGATTTTCCTTTGTTTCCGTACAAAGGTTGTGCTCACTGCTGCTTTGCACATTTTTAACAGAAATCTATGTTGTGACGAGAGGAAGAGCAAAGAGTGAGAGAGGAGACGTTCGGCCAGAGGCCAGCAGAGGTCAGGTAAGGACTGATCACGACTTGAAGAGAGAAAGGGAAAAGAAAACGAAGCTTAGAATGTGCAGCAGTTTCAGCTTTTTGTGAAACAAAAACTCTTCGGAAAAGCTGCCGTCAAATCAGTCATTTTAGGGTTCGGGCTGAGAAAGCCTACAATGAATTCAAACAGGTGGATCGATTCCCTGTTTTTAAAATGTATTCAAATTGGACATTTGTGCCATCGATCCACCTGATCGAAAAATCAACATATTCATATAAATGAACATACATACATATTTGTACAGAGACCACCACTGTACTTTATACATCATCCCACTTTCATAAGTTTGTTTTGAAAACAACTTTTGATTCGGTTTTGTTGACGTCTTCTGTAACAAGACTATTCAAGTTCAAAACCCCTCAGAGTTTCAATTTTCTATCCTCTTGGTAGCTAAAAGTGGCAACAAAACTTATGCAGATTCTCTCACTCTGATAGCGATTATTAGAGTTGTTGAGCAACGTTCAGGTAAAATCGTAGCCGCAATGTTTTGCATGGTGTTTGTTTTTCTCTTCTCTCATTTCCATAAAGAATTATGGACGTCATAAGCTTGTTGGACACCTGTCCCATTAATATCCTTCGGGGGTTTCGAACTCGTGTGATCTGGCCAGCCAGTTGTAGGAACTGAAGAGCAGATCTGACTCCTTTATTGCCGTGTCAATGATAAAACACTGTAATACGGGGTTTTAGAGGCACTTTGAAAGCTGGAGACGTTCTGCTCCTTTCTGCTATCTGGAGAGGAAAAAATCTTTTTTTAGACAGTTGTCTTGGCACGCACAGACAGATTGTGATATTTAAACTAGGTTGTCTTTTTACTCGTTGTAATTATTTTTATTGGTCATAGACGAGCTGAGGTTTGGTTGTGATGCTGCACCAGGTACGAATCATCCGGGACGTAACCGTCTGACACCAAGTCAAGCCGAACCTTTCATCTTCAGGCCAGTTAGGATCACTGAGATTATTGCTATTAGCTAAATATCAGAGTAAGGAAAAAGTTTTCTGTGTTTGTTTGTTTGTTGTCGTTACTTACGTCCAAGAATTTGGGAAAGCCCAGGCGATGATACCAAGCTTTGTAAAGGCTTTGAGTGACTCGCGAAGTTGAGATGATTAGAGGCACATCTGCGAAAATGTTTTCAGGCAACAACTCCAAAATAAAAATTCCGGCCCGCTATTGGGGTGGTTGACGCAAAGTCAAGCAGAGAGAGAGAGAAGAAGAAAAAAAACAGTACGACTGCAAACTATTTCAATTGGTTTTTGAAAGGACAAAAATGGTTACCCAATTACATTATTCAGACAAACGTTCCCAATGGTATCGACACGCCAACGTTATAATACACATTGTGCGTCTCTGCAGCGTTTGGGCTTGATGAGGCAGCCGGCCTGAACTCCTTCAATCGGCAATTAGACGAGGCAAAGGCACAACAAGTGACTCATTAAGTTTAGCACCAAGCGTGAGTACGTCTCTGCTTTCACAGACGACCGGCAATCAGTGTTTATTTAAGAATGAGGGAAAGGCAACATGAGCAGCTTCCAGAGACAAAGGGAGGGCAGCGAGTCATTGGCTAAACTACAGGCGGGTTAGTCACAAACGCTGCAAAAAATATATTTTTTTTATGGGAGAAAGGGTTTCAACTTACACAGTAAAAGAAACTAACGGTTAGAGTTTCATTTGCCGCAGGGAGAAAAGTGACTGGTGATGTAATATTACAGTAACCAGAACTAAATAACTAAATAATCTGCGGTTTAAAATTCAACACTAAAATGAAACCTCATTAGATACCATTTTGTAAAGAAATAGAAACATGGAAATAACTTTCAGATCCTTACTTGGGCTGCAAGTAAGGATCTTGCAGCCCAATATTGTCCTGAAATATGCTTTCAGGACAATATTTAATTGCAACAACAATATCAATATCTTTTTTATCATAACTCAATGTCTCTACTACTCTTTCTAAGCCCTATCAAAATTAGACAAGACCCAATGCTTTGTTAATAAAACCTGAGTCAAGTTTGCACTTTCAAGCTAAAAGGTGAATCATAATTTCATGATATTTATGATATCTTTGCCAAATTTCCTACGAGTTCCCACCAGATCAGATCACGCAATGCTTAGAGAAATTTCTAAATACCCAAAAGGTTCATCTCAGGCCTCAGTTAGCATGCTAAATGTCAAAGGTCAAGTCATGGCTAACAGCTTAACAGGTACGGTTTATTTGGAAGAGTCGCCAGAGAGAAGGCAAACGGCAGCACAACTTGCTAAGTGTGAGCTTTCCGAAGTTAGAGCCGAATTCACCTGGACGAACCACGTCTGTCGGACGGATCGGAGCAAACTGGAAATGCTTCAAACTCAGACTCAGCCGGTTTGCATAGACACCTCACGGCAGCTGTGGGCCGCGGCGGCTGAGGGGGCAGGAGGGAGGGGAGAAGATTCGGGCTTATTTTTCAGACTCAGGTTGTGAGTAATTTCCTGTCATTAAGTCGCCATCTGCATGTGAAAATGTTCTAGAATAAAATATCAGGTCATCTGTCACACAGCTAAAGCTCTGCCAGAACCGTATCTTCAACAGGATGTTGATGTCAGAACCAGCAGCCCATCGACAACAGAACAAAAAAGAACAAAAAAAAAACAACAAGAAACGATGATGATGATGCAATGGCCCAGTCAAAGTTCAGACCTCGGCCTCAAGGACGTGATGGGAGCTTAAATGAACTGACCTCGATGTGCTGAAGGATTGTTTTAAAGAAGTCAAGATATTGCTTCACATCTATATGAGAGACCGACTGAATCATGCTTCGACTAACCAGCGACTCTTGAAGCTTAAACGTACATTAACTGCAACATCTCACATGTGAAGACGAGTTTTGGTTCTATGGAGATTTTCTTGAACTGAGCATCTCCAGTGAAGGTGGAATCATGAAGCATTGAGTTTTCCGTCAACATTTGTTGCCTCAGCTGTGAAAAAGCTGCAGTTTGTTCAGATATTAAGACAGCGTGACTCCTGATTCATTTACTCAGAAAAGACGGCAGCATCGATGTCGTCGCCTGAATCCAACCAAGAGAGCATCTTTATGAAGAAGCACAGCTGAAGTAAGAACTTACAGCTTTTTTTTTTTTTTTTTTTTTTTTACACGTTCCTGCATCCACTTAAGCAAAGATGCCTCAAGGGCAACGCAGACGCTCACTCAGGCTCAGCGTGCAGCACATTATCGAAATGACGGGCCAAATGGGAGGCCGGGAGCTGACCCAAACTAACAGCGTGGTGGGCTGATGTACTTACAGCTGCATTATGAGGTACAGGTGATTGGAGCTTTCGTAGATGTCCTCCAGAGCCACAATATTCTCATGTTTGATCCTGGATGGGGGGAGAGAAGAGAAAATTCGCTTAGCAACAGCTGAAACCTCCTTCAGCCGCCTCTTAAACTGACACCCGGCCGACAGAAAGCAGATCTGTCTTTTGTTTCTGTTACACTTCTTTGTTAGAAGAAAGGTGCGCCTGTCAAATACGGTGCGCGGCAAAAAAGGGCTGAACTCGTCTGCATTTCGTCACACCGCGACCACAACGTGCTGCGAGTTTCATTCTGCGAAATGCCAACATGTCGCCGTGCGTAACGTGAAGCAGAAGGAAAACCATGCATTCATTTACATTTTTATTTCAAGCAGGACGAAATAAAGTATGAAATCGACGTGCGATTTAATTCAGTGTGTGCCAGAAATGGCGCTTATAAAACCACGTTCTGCTTCAATTATTAGACTTTAAAGACTTTCAGGAGTGGCGTCTGCCTGCTGCAGCTTTGCAGACTGAAATACAGTATTCTTGTGCGCGAAATAGCTCTGGCTCAGTCAGAGTCAACGGAGACGTCAATAGACAGCAACTTTCAAGACTTTTTTATTAGGTCTTTGGTCTGAACTTTGACTAGACCATTCTAGCACTGGACCATTTTATATAAACCCCTCTATTGCAGTTCTTGGTTTTTACATTATTTTATTTTATTTTATTTTTTTGACTAGCTTCTTTGTCTGTGATTAAAAAAAAAACACAGACAAAAATAAGAATTTTGACGTCACAGCGCGTTGTTTAGTGATGCAGTAATGGTGGACGCCGCTGTCTGTTTTAGAGTTTATTCAAGATAAAGGAAGCTAATAAAAAGAAAGAGCATCGAATAGAAATTGCATGTCGGCGGGCACCGACTGCAACTTCTGCAGAGAAGTCTGTTTGGATGTGCAGTCAGAGCCAGAAATGCATGATAATCACACTTTTATTTTTATGTTTTTTTAATCGCCCTTTGTTTGCGTCCAATTTGGCTTCTTCTGGTGCAAAATTGTGTTGCATGTCTCACCTTACCGATGTAAAACGCGGATTAAATGCAACATGATTGTTGCGCCTTGGAAGCAATCGATTTTTTGTATTGCTTTATTGATCTTGTATGTGAAAGAGGCTCACGTCAGATTTGGGAAAAGATCCCATTTGGCTCAGAATGCAGAAAAATGGTCGGATATGGGTCCCATCTGGGCAAAACAAGAAACAAACAAACAAAAAAAACAAACAACTGATGCACCGCAGCCTATGTGAAATCCAAAGAAAGTCACGCTGGATTTTCTTTCGAGGTGTAAGAATAAAGGGAGCTAAGCTGAAACATACGGCATCTTTTGAAAGAAAAGAACCATTTCCTTCCACTTCGCACTTACGCACGACTTTGTGTTGGTCTACCACATAAAATCATGGCAACGTTTTGCGCAAACCTCCAGGGGGAATGAATGCCTACACGCCAAGCTACAAAACCTCAGGATGAACGGAAAATAAAAGCACTGAGTGCATGTGGCCGGGCGGGCGAGGAGAAACTACAGGCCGTGTAAAATAAAGTTGACAAAAGGTCTTCAAAAAGGGTGAGCGTTTGAAAAGAGTGAGGTGGAGCTGGAGGAGGAGGAGGAGGAGGAGGTGGTGAAAGCCTCAAAGGACCAAACAACCTTCACAACTTCTCTCCTTTCCAAGTCTGGAATGAAAATGAGGTTGCAGTTTGAGGACTGTCAGAGGAGAAGAGAGCGTAAAGAGTCACAAACCAAGAGAAAGACAGAGAAAAAGAGAGAGAGAGTGAGAGACAGAGAGAGAGAGAGAGAGAGAGAGAGAGAGAGAGAGAGAGAGAGAGCGAAAATGCAGCTGTAACCAAGCAACGACAGCCGAGCAATGCAATGCTCACTTTTAAAATGACTGATAACTGAGCTGCTCTGAGTATCGATAAATCAGCCCCTGGAGGAGGATGTGTCACCTGGTGTCAGTGCAATCTTATCAAAGCCACCTGGGCACGCGTGTGTGTCTGTGTGTGTGTGTGTGTGTGTGTGTGTGTGTGTGTGTGTGTGTGTGTCGACAGCAGGGACTAGACAGGGCAGCCACTTAAGCTGGTCGGCTAAATAAACAGAGGCTGAGCGAGCGGCCAGAGGAAAGAGAGCAAGAGAACCAGAGCTTGGCCCGAGGATAAAAACAAGGTGGGCGACCCTTTCCTGGAGCTCTGCCCCGGAGAACAGCTCGGTCACTCGGCGGGGCGTACTTCCTGAGCACGGCGATCTCGTTCTCGATGCTCGTCTCCTTGCCCTTGAGCGCCTTCTTGGGGATGCACTTGATGGCCACCATCTTTCCTGTGGCTCTCTCGCGAGCCATCACCACCTCAGAAAACGCACCGCTGCAGGACACAGGCAAAAAAAAAATAAAAATAAAAAAGACAGAGACAGAGGGAGAGGGGATGGTCAGTTCGGTCATCTACGAGCTCAGACAATATTGACACATCATCAGTGAGCGGACAGCGGGGACTCAGAGGCAGACGGGCCAGAGTACACAAACAGCATATTGTGAATATTTACTGAGACTCATGAAAGTCCGTGACTGTGGTCAACCACCCGCCGCCCGGCCAAACGCCTGGCAAACACTTTTAACCCCCACCTTTCCTAAAAAGAGAAAAGAAAAAAAAAAAAACAATCTGCCATTTAGCAGGGCAGATAGCTCGTCTTCTTCTACCATCTGCACCCACGCGCGGGCGTGCTTAAAAACAAAGCAAATACAGAATTAGGGGGAATATTTGCTCAAGCAATCTATCTGTTGCTATGATACTGTAGAGATAATAAGTCTTGCAAAGCAGACACTGTGGTTGCTTCTTCCCTGCTCGCGACGCGCGCTCTTTTCCCTCCGCATATGTCGAGGTTGGCTTCATGTCAGCGTCCCGGGTAGAGCTGGAGAGCTGCAACGTCTTTTGGGTCATAGTCACCAGGCCTGATGCTGACGTCACCCGAAATGCTGCAGTTATCTTCAGTTAACTGGAGCCTGGTTTTTATTATTATTATTATTATTATTATTATTATTATTATTATTTTGCAAGAAAATGTAAGAATTGTTTCCCATAGAAATGCTTTAAGCCAATTCTGATGTTTCAGGACTAATACTAAAACGACTAAAGCTCTTAGTTGACGAGTTTCTAGAAATGGAAGAAATTTAAAGTTTTGATGCATTTAATGAGTGGAGGGGGAAATATTTTTCAGCATACTTTCAATCAGTGTATACCAAGGGAAATATGGTGGTTTTGATCTCTGGCTGACTCACTGATAAAAGCAAAGATAAAGAAAAATCTGTTGATTTTAAACTCACAAAGTGACGTTAAAGTCCCTTTAAAACAAAGTGAGAACCACTTTGGTGCAGATGATGTTGTTCACACGGTGCATTTAAATGCATCACCATAATGCATCCAGATTTTCAGACACAGAAAGCCTTTTAGTTGATTTGCTCACCTCAAAATAGAGTGAAAAATATTCCATTATCATGAGATCACTTTTGTTTTTGTCCTGACAATAAATCCTTTCACTTACAAAACGACATGGAACGGGTCTATGGCAACGATTGGACGATCAAGGCGAGTCAAAGAGAAAAGTTTGAATCAAGTCCTTTGCACATCACATCGCAATTCCAGTCTTGTGCAACATTATTACGCGCGACTGATTATTTTTTAGTATTTTTCCATATTCAAATCGTAGCGGCACAGATCCCCGTTTGCTGCTGAAAACAACCCCATAGTGAGCATCACAGCAGGACAGCAGAGCAGCAGAAGGTGCCCTGAAGTGATGACTCAAGCTTTTTCCTTGACATCATATCTGCATTTACCTGAGGAAAGGTGGCAGCATGGCGCACTATCAGAAGACATCGACTTTGAAGTTCTGCTTCAAACGTCCTTTAACTTGGAGAAGAAAGCTTTCTGAGCTAACAACAGACCGACTGCTAAGTCTCTGTCCAGCTGCGCATGAGTTCACGGCGCTGATTTGCCCTAAATCTGTTACATGTTCAGCTGGTGCGGTTCGCTTTCACACTGCACTCTGTCAAACAAACCAAAGCCTTTGGAAAAGCTGTTCATTCCCTCGCCAGTGGTGGCGCTGCACCAAGAACCACAGAAGGCAACGACAAAACCTCTGAAGAAGAGCAACTTCCTGCTTCATGAAATGCAAGCAATCAGCATTTGTCCTGTTGTTGGTAAAAGACCACAAGCCGTTTCTCACGCCAGCACTAGGCTTGCGAGGTTGTTTAGGTTGTATTTACCCAGAATGCCTTGCGCTTTTTGAGCGGTCTCCCGTCCGCTTGGCGTTCACTTATGAACTGCGCCTGAGTTCACTTCAACTTAACCAGACTTAGGGTTTTAGGTGAACGCTAGTTCGTTTTTTTTTTTGGTCCACATCAGAGTTCAGCTTTGCATTCACATCTCCCCAAACGAACCGCATTTTCTATGCAGATGAACTGGAGTTGGACTAAAAGGGACCAAACAGGACTGGTGTGAATGCGCCCACATGTTCTTTGATGAACCTTTGAGGTATTTTATCTTAATAGTTAAGTGGGGATCCAGATGTTCAGAGGGGTCAGCAGGTTGACCCCTCTGAACGAAACTGTTTATCTTATTGAGGCCCAACAGAGAGAGACGGAGGAGGGCGAAAACAAATGCACCAAACGTTTTGGAATCGTTGTCTTTAGAGCATCGATGACGTGCCAGGCATGTCATAATTTCCCCCCTGAAGGCTCTGAATTCAGTGCCACGGTCGGGTGCTGCGCAGCTCTGGCCGTGGGGACAATGAGCATCGTTCCCATTCAGCAGCAGCAGCAGCAGCAGCACACGCCACGGATTGCCACAGCTGGTGTGAACGTCAGGAGAAGCGCGCCTTACCTCGACCATCTGCGTGCCGAGCAAGGGGTGGTGGGGGGGTTTTGTTTTGTTTTTTTGTTTTTTTCTCTCTTCAGAGCTCCTCGCTCTCTCTCTCTCCCTCTCTCTGCTCTCTGCAGAAGAGACACGCTGATGAAAACCACAGGAAACCTGTGATCTCAACGGGAAAGTGTGCTGAGCTGCATTTTGTACCCCCACCCGGTTCACCACACTGACAAGCAAATACATCACTTCCTGTGAATGACAGCTTTGACACAAGGCCGCTACTTCCCTCGATTTGTCAGAGCATGAACCCTGACAAACACGGCTGCAAAAGCGTTTACTCACTGAGCCACGATTCACAGAAAAAGAGCTTCTTCGGCGCGTGACGGAGACTTGCACATGGTACAGCTGCTGAATCTCCGCCGCAGTCAACAGTTTTCAAACATTTCATCCAGTTTTCTGCTCTGTGGGGTTGCAAACTAACAATTATTTTAGCTGGTCGGTTAATTGGATAACAAAATTGCCACATCCCGCAGACTTTTTGTCTTTGCTTTTGGTTTTAGATGCATTAAAAGATGCATGTAAACGAAACAATTTCCCTTTTTAAGTGAGAATCGAAATGTTTTACCGCCTAAATTGTAACAACATGGCTTTCCTGTCACGAACGGCTGATCATCAGTAGCTGCAGCTAGAAAATACCTCTGACATCAACATGTGAAGCTTCAATGTGGCGCAGGGCTGATCTGTTGATTGTTTTTGGATTACCTGATCAACAAATGGACAGCAGAAAGTGATGAATGGGAGAAAACAAATGATTTTTTTTCATTTAGCCTAAATTAAATGCAAACTATATATATATATATTTTTTTAACAGTTTTGGCTCAACTATTGCTCTGTTGTTTTTTTCGGCATTTGGCTTTTGTATGCTCCAGTAAATGATTCCAAATTAGTCGACGATTATTTGAGTAATCGCTCGACCGTGATTAATTTGATTAGCGATGATTGAACTCCTAACAGTTCTTTTTCTTCTTTTTGGTTTGTTGGTAATTAAATTCACTCTAATGTACTCATGCGTGTGGCTGCGGCGCATCTTAACGAGCTCAGCGCCAGACATCAGAGAAATCTCCGCTCGATTTCAATCTTATCTCGACCTGTTATGCATTACAAGTGAATTCAGGCTTCCTTTGCAGCGCTCTGTGCTCACAGCTCTGGATGTCCCTACGAGCGGAGTGTGACAGTCTGCAGTCACACAATGTGCAGACAGGCAGGCCAAAAAAACCGGCTGACTAATGCGAAAGTGGGCTCTGTGTGAAACCGGCGGCTGTTGCTGCAGATGCAGAGCGAGGCCAGCCGAGAAAACTTTTCGCCGCCCCGCCTGCCTGCGGGAAAAAAAAAAAACAAAAACAAATCGCGGGGAGGAGCCGACGGCGGCGCAAGGAGCTCGGGGGTTTGAATAACAGAGGCTCTGCTCCTGGATGCTGGAGGTATTGCGCTGCTGCTGCTGCTGCTGAGTAATCGCACTGAATCATCTCCTGTAAGATGCATCACGGCAGGCGGTTATGCAACATGATGGACGAGTCGAGAGCTGATGATGAAGGCGAAGCTGCGGGGCCCGGGGAGCCGCCCGGTCAGAGTCACCTTGCAGCGACGCCTGCAGCCTGACCCAACATGGAGGATCCTGTCACCACTTCAATCGACAAACTTATTTCTGTATTAGGTTGCAGTGGCAGAATTCACACGACCCTGATCGAGAATACCTTGCAAAAGTATCCCCACTTATACCATTTGAACTTTTTTTTTTTGTTTGTTTAAATATTGCCCGTTTACAGCTACAAATCCCAGTGTTTACAGTAATTTACACAATTAACTACTTCATTTTAATTTTTTCCCCCCTTTTTTAGCCATAAATAAACATAGTAAAAGTCTCCAAATCTGGGGTCTTTTTGCAGCCTCTCACAGGTTCTCGGTTGCCACCGCCTCGGTGTTGCTATGGTGACGGCAAAGTTCAACTTTGCTCTCATCTTCTTTCACAAGCTGCGCTCTCGGCAAAAGTCCACGTTGGGCTTCGTCGTCTGAGGTCTCAAAATACTTGATCAGATAAATGATGACTCCGTCCTTGCTGAGACTCATTTAGGTTGTGACCATTGATGTTAAAAACACACACACACACACACGCACACACACACACGCACACACACAAAAAAAACCTTTGATGACACCCTGTTGAACGGATGTGGGTCAGACTGTGATAAAATTGCCGCAGTCACATCTTTATCAGGGTTTTTGACTTTTACTGGTGCCCAACAAATTCTCGGCATTTTTTGTTTTAAAGATAACTTTCAGAGGTTTTGTTATGGCGACAAGAAATGAGTGTAACGTCAGTGGCGGTGAGCCAGTGGTTAAACAGTAATGCATCAAATTAGTCACAGATCAATTCAAACTCTCCCATACTTCAACTGCAAAATTAATGTTACGTAATATGATATTTTTTGAAAAATCTGGGATGCTTTGAAAACCAGCTTTTACTGATTTTACTTTCCATCATCCATTTATTCCATTAATCAAACAATTGATGGCAATTGTTCCACATTCTTCACTGCTTCAGTTTCAAAACCATACAGTGTTTTGCTTTGTTTTGCTTCCCCTCCTCATAAAGCCAGCAATAATAATGACAAAATGGCGGTAGGCTCGTGCTACGTTTTCAGGACTTCTCCGTTTTCCTGCTGTCGCTTCATGCTTTCACCGAACGCCACTGCAAAACGTGACACGGGCCTGAGATGGTTAGAAAAGAAAAAAAAAAAATCACTGAAATAACTATGTCTGGCTAACTCGGTGGCTCTCCGATAAAACACCCTCATGATGATTCTGACCACTTTTCGCGAGTGTCCTCCGGATGAGGTTCAAGCAGCTTGTTTTTTTTTTTTTTTCAGCTCTGCACTGTTGGATTCAGAGGCACCGGCTGTAACGTACCTCCTGATTTTATGCATTTAGCTGTGAGTTCGCCAAATAGCGACGAAACGCACACCGATCCTGGTCACCAATATGAAATCAATTCACCCGGATCAGATTTCCACGCCATGTTGCCTTTTAGCCGGAAGCACGTATGGAGTAATTCGAGTAATTAAGTTATTCAACATTTTGCCACTTTTCTTGCAGGTATCCTCGAATTGGATTGGGATTACAATGGATTAGGATTATAGTTGATCTGTTAGGTCGATGTCTGTTTATCGGGCTGCCGGATCAGTTTAACATCCATCTGTGGTAACAATGCGCAGCACTCTTGTCACGTCCAGAGACTCCAGCGTGCGTTACAGTGCAGTCAGTCGTACGCGCATTCACACACCGATACCGTGTGCTGCACTGTAGCCACGGCTGCCCTGCAGCAGACTGGCAGTAGGTGCTGCCACTAAATATAGTAAATTTCCCCTTTGATTTCACCTACTACATCGTCATAGTACTGTTTCTTTTTTGTTTTGCTGGGGTGGCGAAGTCAAAGTGGTGGCATAGCTATCAGAGCCACAAATCCAACCAGCGCTGAGCTGCAGGCATTGTCGAGAGAAATGTGTCATTCAGCAGAATCTGATCGTGAAGATGTGCCGCAAATCATCTGACTTTCCGCGTAACCAGCCCACGCTGGCAAACAATCAGTCAGAAATGTGAAAAGCCAATTGTCCTCATCTTAATATACGCTCGTCACCTGCATGCTAATAGTGGGTCAGTGAGCCACAGACGAAAAATCAATCAGTATCATCAATAAATCTGCCTGACAAGCACATAAAATGCTGCATTCTCTCACCTAAAGAAAATGATGTCATTTTATTAGTAGCAGAAGCATTGACCTTTTTGTTGATTATGGACGTGAGGTCTTCAAACCATCGACTTTTACCTCACGACAGACTTTTTGTCCAACAGACTAGATCAACGAACCGTTGAACATGACAGCGAATGCTGAATCGACTGGGCATTCTGCTGCCATGCATTAAACATTGAAATGCTCAGAATGCTACTGCTATCACATCCTGGCGTTGCTATCGGCAGCGTTGTTTTCTCTCCACAGGCTTCCTGTCTGCACCAGAACTCTTTTCGTGCCGTTTGATTGTCCTCCAGAACCGCAGAGCGCTGCATCACGGCAACAGGTGCCACAGCGCCTGGCAACAGTAAACTGTAGGATTCGGCGAATTAATCAATAGCTTCCAACTTCAGCTATGAAGGAGTGAATGTGAGCGAGGCGACGCGGCCGCCGTGTGACATTTAGCAACATTTTAAAGAATGTCAAAGTCATCGGTTACAGCAGCTTCGGTCAGGAGGACGTGGAAGTGTCACGGTGAAAACCTGGCCTCTCTTATAACATGTAAAGGTTTACTTCTAGCATTTTTGTAAGCTGAGCTCGGGGAAAAAAAAAAAAAAATGAGACTTTTCTCTGAATCCGCTTCCTCTTCCCCACATATTGCTGTCAAATGTTTGGAAATCTTTTGTTTTGTTTTGTGGAAACCAAATTGTGCCGCCCATTTCTAAATGTGATCAGGAGGGCAAATACTGAACAACCGTACAATTTTAAAGAGAAGAGGTTTTCGACAACTTGAGCTTCACCTCCAAGTGTGGACAAAAGACCATAAACACAAGAAGATCCAGAAACGAGAACGTGTGTCCTTCGACAGCCAGCGTCGCCTCCGGACGGCGAGGGCGATATGTGGTCTTCCAAAGGACTGGGAGCCTCTTTGTTGCCGAGCTGCTGCGTTCAAAGTGTTCAAGGTCACGACAGCATCTCCATGTGGCACATGCAGAGCTCTTTCAGGCATCTTCGTTTTTCTCTGTACAGCGGGTTGCCTTGAGGCGATCGTCACTGATTTTAATACGTCTATGGCTTGTTCAGCCCAGGCAGAAAACACATTTCCAGACAAATGCAGCTCAGGTCTCATGTAGAAAACATTCAAAGCCTGTTTTTCTTAAGGTGATCTGGATGTCGATTTGTTTTAAGAAGTGTCAAAATGACACCTTTTTTTTTAAAAGAGTCCGTTCACGCACCTTTACCGTCTTTCCCATGTTGCGGCTGTATAAACTGCTTTCTGATCACAGGTCCATTAGTTTAAAGATTTTCATTATTGATCTGCCTGTAAGATCTGATCGGGGTTTAAGTACCCTATAAAAACTTCCAGATTTCTGCGAGGTGCTGATTCCAATTCTGATCAATTATGATTTTTTTTCATGTCTATTAGGCATGAAAAAAAAAAAGTGATTTGTTGTTTGTTTTTTGAAGTAATTTTGAATATTACTGCAAATTAAGACATTTATTCAAGTTACACTAAAGGGCCTCAAACTACATACTGTTGGTTGATGAGCTAATAGACCAAAAAACATATTTAGCTCTGAGTTTTGGTCTATTTAATTACTCAAAACAGAAAATTCACTTGAATTAACATTGTAGAGAAAAATGTCACTTGCAGATCTTGAAATGTCTTTTGCACATCTTCAGCAAAGGCAGCTTTGCAGGGACAGCTGGTCAGCAGGTCCAGGCTGATCTGGGCCCGTTTTCTTCAAAACAAATTTCCATCATAGCCGTATCAGACGCCTTGAAACTGGCCTCTGCCTCTTTAAGAACCTCCAACGCTTTCTGACGCTCAGTCGTCACCAGTCATCAAAACAAGGCTGTTTACAGCTGGTTGTAGTTTGCATGGAAAGCTCAGCAGATACGAAATTCCACCAGGTGAATACAAGTTGCTGCTGCCGCTAGTCTGCAGGAGCTGTGCGGAGCGATGGAGGGGAGGGCAACGGCATGAAAGTATAGGATAAAATAATTCTAAAAAAAAAAAAAAGTCATTTTAGCTCCCTTTTACAAATGCAAACTTTTGTTGAAACCAAAACCGAAAAAGGGAACTTCAGACGGGATTAACTTTCAGTAGAAGGCATCAGACAGCACTGTGTTCTGTAATACAGCTGGCTGGCTTTAAATGTTGAGTTGACTGGATGGAGACAGATCAAGATGAGCTACTTCTCTCAAATCAGCTGCAGCGACATGCACATGTTTGTGCATTACAGCTCAAAGTTTCAGAGAGCGAAGCTTCAGGACCAACAGATTTAGAGTCAAGCGTTTTCTTTTTTTCATCGTCTTCCAGTGAACCTGGATTTCACAGCTCCGATGTGTGCAACCTTCACCAATCAGCCGCAAATCCTGAGCTGCTGCAAGCAGTTGCCAAGCAATATGAAAATCTGAATAACTGGAAGAGCAGGTAGAAAAAAAAAAAAAAAAAAAAAAAAAGACAACAAATCGGGTTTTCTTAAGAGGAGTTTTTCCAGTTCCTCATTTTTATCAGGAAACGCCAGCGGAGAGGGAAGAGGCCAGATTTCTGTGTGCGGAAGAGCAAATACGCGTCCAGAGAGAGAGAGAGCCGCTCATTGCACGGACAGAAAGGCAAGATAAACAGCAACAAATGAGATTATGAGACTCTAAAGTGGTGGTTAGCTGTTCAGACGCTAAGATCTGATAGACGCTTTGACAAGTTCATAGTGTTTAAATCGGTCTGTTTACGGGGCTCCGCCACACAACTGGATAGGCAAAAAACCCCCAAAAAAACCAAGGAGACTGCAGAAACAGTTCAGACTTGTAAAGTCACAAACAATACAAAAAGAGCTCCAACCCTAAAAAGGTCATGCCACTCCTGGATCGGTACCAACTCACTCTGAAGTCCGGACAACTTCGGCAACGCGCTGAACAAACGTGAAAAGACTGAGACAAAGTCCAAAATGTGCCAAAATGAACACGGTGGTTTGGGTTTTGTCTTTTCCCTGGTATGCCCTCCAAGGTTATGGGAATATAATGTTGAAGTTTACATGAAAAAAAAAAATGGCTTCCTCCATAGTGAAGCATGGTGTGGGGTTAACCACAAGCAACACAGCAAATGTTTTACTCAAAAGGGCAGAATGATTTCAGATGACATAAGCAAGGTTTTCCTTTACTTTGGTATTTGCAACAACAAAAATGTTGAAGTGCTGGTTATTCTACACGTCTATCTTCTGCTGTTTTGCTCATTTCACACCTGAAATAGTAATTTCCGACACCTTACGTCCAGTCATGTCCCCCGGGGGACGCTTCATACTTGGTTTGAAAGTTGAGGATTCAACACAATTTTCAGATTTTTACTGTAAAAAAAAAAAGAAAAGAAAAAAAGAAAAGCTTTGTGGCTGATAAAAAAAAGAAAAAAAAGAAAAAAAGAGGACTTTCATTTTCATTGCTTAACAGGTTCTTGACGCAGTTTGTTTTGCTTTTTTGCACTGGATAAAATTTTTACTCCGTTATTTCCTGACTTTCTCCTCACTCAGGGGAGCCAATCACAGAAGACAAAGCCTCCAGATTCCAATCGATACCTGGAGCGACGCTCTTCAGCTCTCCGGCGTGCAGAGGCAACTGTGGCTGGGGCTTTGGCGTCACAACACTCTGCCCACTGGGGATCTGTGAACGTGCTCGTGGTTTGGTTTACTTAACTTGCCTCCTCAGAGCATCAGCAGCTTAAGGAGCTGGAATTAGCTCCCAGGCAAGAACAGGGCCTAGATTCAGAACCGGAGATCTCATTAACGCTACAGCAAGACCCGTTGGCAAAACGAGCAGCTCAATTTGCAGTCCTCCAGTGTTTCAGGTTGGCAAATTGAAAAAAAAAAAAAAAAAAAAAAAGTACTATATTGATCCCAAAGGGAAATGAAATGTTGTTGTAGCTCATTTAGTTAAAGAATTATTGTAGATGGTGGTGGGCAGGAAAGGCTTCCTGTAGCAGTCCGTATCGCAGCAAATTTGAAGAGGCTTCCGACCGAAGACACGGTTTTCTCAATAAATACCCACAAATCTTTCTGTGAAGTTTGCCGATGTCAAAAGAAATGCAATTTTGCAATTGCGGTGTTTCCGTTAAATAATAAGAGTCACAATTAAAATCACGTGTGAAGAAGCGCGCACGCGCAACTAGTCACTAATAAACGTTGGCATCGAAGGCTGCTTTATACGCAGCATTTTGGGGAAATTGCAATCTGGGATTTTACAGAAGATCAATGGATTCAACACTTTCAAATGACACACAACTTTTGATGACGAGTGTTATACGAAGAGCGCTCTGGTGGAACTGCAAACCAGGAGGAAGACTACTTTCTCTTGTCTTCTTCGTGGTTTCCGCCAGTAGTAACATCCGGCTGTTGATCACATGACTTGTGTGATGTGGGAAAAAAAACAAAAGTGCTTTCATTAGTTACTGCTGAAAAACCACTTCATCCCAGCACAACTTTGTTTTTTTATCCAAAAATATAACTTTTTGTGTTTTTTTTTCTAAATCGGAGTGTTTCCGATCTTTTTTTTTTTTTTCAATCTGAAACAAATTAAGCAAATTCATTCTCATAATTTCAATTTGTGCAATTCTAGCCGAGTTTAACGGAAACTCAGCTAATGACAGTCTCAAGAAGATGATGGTGGTCAGGTTTGTCCATCATCTTCATTTTATGTAAAAAAAATTAATAATAATAATAATTTTTTAAAATTACATCACAGGCTTTAGCGAAGAGCACAACGCTGCTAACCACTCTTTGCCCTACATATTTACCCCAACCTAAGTGGAGGAAGGAGAGGAAGAAGATAATCTGTCTCCTCCTTCGGCCAGCAGGCCTTCCTCTTCCGTTTTTAATCCTCGGGCAAAGCTCCAGGCCTGCTGGGCTTTTCTAACCCAGGTGTCCTGCTGCGAGCCCCCCGCTGTGCGGCAACAAGCCTCTCTCTGATTAAGACCCGGGAACAACGGGGCCGCGGCAAACAAACGAGAAGACGTGACCTGGGTGTTCAATGGGCGTCTCTTTCCACCTGGCCTGCGATTCGCCTCGCGTCACTCACACACTCCTCACACACATGAAAGCCCTCCAGGCGGGAGCGACTGACCGCGCCATCCGACAGCTGAAGCGTGGAGTCTGACTTTGTGAATCGGCCATCTGGATGAGGATTTTGCTGCTGTTGCTCCCTTAAAAAAAAAAAAAAATTAATAAAAACTGCGGCGCATGCTCGGCACTGTTGCTCGGAAAAGCCAAAAGGAGGCAGAAAACTAAGAGGGACGAGTGTATTTTCTCGTTTATGAAACGCGAGAAGCGAGCCGTGGGGACGCATTGCATTTCTGTGACACTTTACCGCCAGTTTTTGTGTCCAAAATGAAAGAAGAAGAAGAAGAAGAAGAAGAAGAAAAAACAGACCAATTCCCATAGGGAGCCCTCTTCCTCTGCAGTAAATCTCAAACATGAGCCCTGAGCTGGACGGATGTGTCTTCAGGGACAAAATGGGTCACAGAAATACGACACAAAATGTGTGTCAGCACCTTAAACCATCTGAGTTCGGCTTCAGAGGAACTCTCGGAAGGGTCTCTGTCAGGGTACCGATTTTAAAGATAAAACCAGACTGTGCTCGCTGCAGACAAAAATAAACTCTGGAATTTGACTGCTCTGTGCTTGGAGAGACAAAAAAAAACCAAAAAAAAACCTTGATCTAAAGGGGCCCCGGTTCCCATAACTGTTTACAGCTGTACAGTGTCTTGCTAGGAGAAGCGCTCACACCCACTGAACTTGTTCCCTTTTGGTCACCCCACAGCCACAGACTTTAGTGAATTTTATTGGGATTTCAATGCAGCAGCCCAACATAAGAGCAAAAATAACAAAGCTGCCACTTTCACTCTTTAACTTTGGTGATGAGCCCAAAGTCTTTGAGGTCGGAAGGCCTGTTTGCCATCACCTTCATTGTTAAAAACCCCACAGATCATCCAACAGATTAAAGTCAGGACTCCCCACCGGGCCCCCGCAAAATCCTGATATGACTTTCAGCCAGGAGAAACACGCGAGCAGAATCAAAAGAAGGGAAGTCGAGTGATTTCTTGCTACCCTGCAGCTCCATCAGCTCTGCACTGCTTTCCTGTCTCCGACGGTGAAAAGCCCATCCCACAGGATGATACCGCCACCGCCGTCTTTCTCCATTAGGAATGGTGAGGTCAGGGTGGATGCGCAGCGTCATCGTCGTCAGTCTAGCATGCTTTGCACTGTGGCCATCAGAAGCTCGAATTTGTTCCGGCGTTGCCTTCGTCCACGTTTCCCCCCCACACGGCTTCCTCTCTCCT
This sequence comes from Poeciliopsis turrubarensis, assembly GCA_010277015.1. Taxonomy (NCBI): domain Eukaryota; kingdom Metazoa; phylum Chordata; class Actinopteri; order Cyprinodontiformes; family Poeciliidae; genus Poeciliopsis; species Poeciliopsis turrubarensis. The sequence goes on along the minus strand of VMRN01000149.1, from coordinate 4,117 downwards.
CCTCTGGCTTTCGTCTTGCCACCACCATCATCTGTCCTTCGCATTATCGGATAATAGATTGAAAGTTGCTGCTTAAGCTTCTCCTCGACTGTCTCCCTGATGCGTTCCTTGGTTTTCAGTGGCACAACAGAAGTGGGTGCGCACAAAACGTGACGCACAGTGGGCGCTGTGTTAAAGAGGGCGCCAAAACGGTGGCAAAAACAAATGCCACCTAGTCGGCATTTTCTGTATTTTTATGGCTCTTTGTGTTTGTGTAAATGACGTTGTAAACTGTCTATAACAGGGGCGCCTCCATGATGTGTCCTCACACACCTCAGAAAGTATAAAGTCGCACTGTTGATCTTCTGGAGGCTGGTGGATACCGGCAGACAACTTACTGCTAATTAGGGAACCTCTGAGGGTTGGCACTGTTATTATTATTATTTAATTATTTAGGACTATTCAAGTAAAAAACAAACAAAAAAAAAACCTGAATATACAGCTTTGGAAAAAATTAGGATACCACTGAAAATGACCTCTGATTTGACTTTTTATAGGTTTATGTTTGAGTGAAATGAACATTGTTCTTTTATTCTATGAACTACTCACAACATGTCTCCGAAATTCCCAGCAAAACTTCAGTATTTATGTGCAGAAAATGAGAAATGGTCAGAATAACGAAAACCGTCCAGCGCTTTTAGACCTCAAATAAGTTCACAATCATTTAGAAACAACAACACTCATGTTCAAAAATCCACATCTGGTGGAACAGCCAGGAGGTTTTCAGTGGGCTTCACTATTTATTTTATTTTTCCCCCCCAGAGCTGTGCTTACATATTTCCTGTTGCTCTGTGCACATATATTCCCAACAAAAAAACGCATTTTGGTCCGTGATTGGAATGTGACAACGTGAGGAAGAGTTGACGGCCTCGAGTCAGTGAGAAGGTCAGGAAACCATGGAGCCAAACATGAGAGCTTCTCGGCTCGGACCTGCACGCTCTACCGACCCCTCCTTCCTGGAGAGGAGAGAAAGTGACCGAGGTCCCTGCAGACGGTACTGCCTGCGTGTCGCTGTCATTCGCTAGTTTGTGTATGCAAACAGGCGCCGCTCTGCGAAAGCGAGCACAGTTAAATAAATGGCTGCCAGCGACGAAAGCCATGGACCATCCTCGAAGCGGATGGTCCCCCGATAACGAGCTGCTGCGGTTTGTTCGATTGTTGTTCTTTTCTGAATGAAAAAGACACAACCAAGCGGCGCCCTCCCGTCATAACGCAGCGCGTCTTGTGAATGAGAAACGAGCCGACGAGGCGTTTGGAGACGATCAGTGCGAGAGCGAGGAGAAGTTTAAAAGGCGACATTCAACAGCTGTCAGTCAGCGCGGCGGCTCTGCTCGCTCGTTTCCGTTCAAACGCCACAATGTGGCAGGTTTTGTTTCTCTCTCTCTCTCTTTCTCTCTCTCTCTTTCTCTCGCTCTTCTGCCTGCAAACTTTTGCGATCGTCGCCTTTACTCACGTTCCGAGGACTTCCTTGAAGTCGAAGATGCTCTTGATGTCATCGACGTGCTTCTTCCAGGACCCGTCGCTGGACTCGCCGTTTTCTTTCGCCATTTCGCACCGGGCTCGGCGGGAGAGCAGAGCAGAGGAGAGGATGAGAGGAGGAGGGAGGAGGATGGAGATGAGGAGGAGACGCTGCCGGAGGATCAACAGCACTCGTCTCACCCAACCGGAAAAAAAAAAAAAAAAAGAAAAGAAAAAAGAAAAAGAAAAGTGGTGCACTTTTTGTTATCTCTCCCAGCTTTCTGGCTGTCCGTCAGCTCTGTCTTGTCTGTCTGTCTGTCTGTCTGTCTCACTCATGCAAGCAAGGCAAGCCCGAGGCGGGTGGGCTGGAGGAGGAGGAGGAGGATGAGGAGGAAGAGGTATGTCCTACCCCGAGAGGTTATTTGACTAATCTGTCTGACGTAGCGGATCCTGAGCCAGAGCCTCCCCGCTGATCACATCACCGAACGGGGAAACACATGCATCCCCCCCACCCCTCCTCTTCCTCCTCCTCCTCCTCCTCCTCCTCTTCCTGTTGCTGTCGGGGCGGGGACCAGTCAGTGCGGAGCGGCGACGCAGTGAGAGGGAGGTCGGAGGACGGCAGCCGGCCGGCCGGCGCTGGAGCAGCTGCTGCGCCGTCGAGTCGCACGCCGACCGACACGCGCGCCCCTGCGGTTGTTGTCAGCGGCGGGAGGAGCGGGAGGTTCCCGCCGCACTATCTGACACGGTTCGCATTGCACCAAACCCCGCAGAGCAAGGTGGAAAGTCCGGCCCGCCTTTCAGCAGCGCGTCTCCGCGTCTCAGCAGTAAACGCTCCTCCTCGTCTGAACTTAGTTTCAGATTCAGTAGCAGGGGTGCAACAAGGAGATGCCGAGGTCAGAGGGCAGCAATTCACCATTGCTCTGGTGCCTCAACAATCACATTTACAACCTTTTATTGGCTCACTTGTGACAGGGCAAAGCTGCAGTGGCTCAGGTGTGTGACATCGTAATGGCAGTAATCTAATTATGGATCACAACGCAGAGGGTCCCGCTCTGAGTACTCTGATTTATATTATTTACACACACTGTACAGGGAGCAGGTAGTAGCTGTGTGTCTGTTACAAATGTGCGCAAGATCTCATATTTCTTGAACATGAGCTTCGTAGGAGTTGACGTGTTTCCATTGGGCGAATCTCTTTTCGAAATATCAAATTGCGCATTTATAGAGCTAGTGGAAATGCAGCTATTTCTCCTGTTGACTGACGATCCCACCAGAGCCGGGGGCCTTTGCTGCTCCTCCAGAGCCACCGTGCACCTTCTGGCCGCTTAGCTGACCGGCGCTCCCCTCGCTCAGTCTGTCGGCTCCAGTAGTCGGCCCCCTCTCTTCTGGGTTTGTGGATGATGGATTTGACTGAGACGTTGAAAAGCTCCGGTTATCGTTTTATAATCCAACCCTGCTTTAAACGTCTCCAGAGGTTCATCTCTGGCCTGTCAGCTCTGGGTTTAGAAACTCGCGGCCCGTCTCGTTGCCCAATTCTGTCCAACAAACCTCTGGTGCAGAGCAGCTTGATTTATACTGACATCAAATTATTTTAATTTATCTTTCACTGCATCCTGCTTCGTGTTGATGTAAAACACCCTGGCTGAGGGATCGGTTTATGGCATATCAGGAAGAGGATGTTTTTCCTCCTGCACTGGACCGATGTTGGCAGAAAGGCGCAGGTGTCCGTACAGGTAGAAATCCCCCGGGCGATGCAACAGTCGTTTCCCCAACACATTTTCTCGTCATTAAATGCACAAACAACAGGTCAGTAACGTGCTGAGGTCAAATCAACTATGGCCTTTGAGTCACTTTTGAGTAAATACGTCGATCTCTAACAGGAATAAAGGCTTTCAAACATCCATTCGTGTTACTAACCTATACAGTGTTGGTAACACTGTAATAGTAATGTTGTATTTTAATGAACGGGTCTTTATTTTTACCGTTCTGACGTCACCTCTGCTCTTAGTCGATTTAAATAATGGCAGCTCACAGCAGGAGGGCTCTGAAAAATAATCAGTAAATTATTGTTGACGTTTCTTAGGACAAATTAGAATAGGATCCTAGAATAAGATTAGAGCTTTACAAAAATCAGAGACTGGAAATCATCTCTCGTGATTATGAATTCCTGCCCACTTTGAAGTTATGAAAGGCAAATGGAGAACGATGAAGTGAAACTGGCTCCTTGAAAGATGAGAGCAGCACCAGCTACAAACATAAATATTCCCACTCTTAGAAACTGCAGGGGCTGAACATCAGCTTGTAACAGAAATGCATAAAAAAGTTCACTTTCAAGGGCAGAGTGTGATATTTTGAAGCGGATCACGTTCGTGCTCCATACATTATAAATATATTTGACTAAATGGCCATCAAATTTCATTTACTTTCCTGAGAACCTGGACCACGAGGGGCATTATGATCCCAGCTTATCAATAATATCAAACGCAACACATTTTCCCACAACTAATACTCAGTACCTTCACTACTTGCATACTTGCTTGTTCTCCCCCCCAAACATCTTTTGATTTCATGTGCATGAAAAATAAAACACCAGTCTGGACCATCGGGGTAAAAAAAAAAA
>VMRN01000148.1:685684-708184 GCA_010277015.1 Poeciliopsis turrubarensis | reverse complement strand
GCGTCTCAATGCATCCAGGTCTTTTCTCCCATCCCAGAATCGTCCACACAACTTTAATAAAACTTTATGCATGTCCCAACAAGAAGGAAATGATCTTCCTCGGCCGCTTTTAGTTTTGATTTTGACTGTAAATTCACACCGGTCGTCATTGGAGACGCACCGATCCGACATCAATACTTGTGTCGGACCCGATATTGAAACAAATTCTAGATCAGTTATGGGTGACAATGTGCCGGATCCATAAGGTCGTCTTTATATATGTCTAATATATGTGGTTATGGTTATGTTTTTGCAGCAGATAGAGCGGCTGCTCCCGCCGTCTTTCATCAAGCGCCTTTTCTTTTTGTTTTGTCTTTTGTCGGTGAAAATGACTCCACAAACTACCACTGCTGCTTAAAAATGAAAGAGAAACGTTGATATCCTTGAATGATGGAATAAAAGCTTTGGGTCGGAAAGAAATTAATTTAAACCTGTGCACGGTTTGTGTTTTATACATTATTTTTACTGGAAAAATACTTGTTTCTCAACGTCCTCGGTGACGTCTCATGAGCCGAACAGAGTGAAAGACCAAACAAAAAAAACTTGCAATTACTAGGATTTCTCCTGAAAGCGGCCCTGACGTCTGCGGCAACTCAATCTTTCCTGAGCAGCAAAATGTGCAGTTGCTTTTCATGTTTCCTCAAATACTTACCGTCTTCGGTCTCCGCCCTGAAGCTCAAAACTAAAACCCCAGGACGACCAGTAAGACGCGAGGAGGCGCGCGCTCGGTGCGGGTGAGCCACGTTTTCCTGCCCTCCTGTCAAAGGTCGTAAACTCTGAAGCTGCTCAGGCTTTTTTGCAAAAGGTTAGCGTGAGGGTTCAGGTCTGGGATCTGTCAGGAGAAGCACAAATTCATCCCAACGGAAGCTTTTTTACAAATTTGGATTTCCATACTTACAAATAATCACAAAAGACATAAAAGGATAAAGTTCAACGCTGCAAATCCTCGTTTGTGTCGCAGAAACAGGCGTCCAAACTAACACTTGGCTTCCACTTTGGGACTAATCAACTCCTCTGTTTGTAGAAGAAGAAGGAAGAGACAACATCCAGCGACATGTCTCGCCTCTTATTGTTCATAAGTTTTCATCCAGAGCCAGATGAACTTTATTCATAACACAATAAAGTTCATCAGAGTTCACAGAGCTGCTGTCGGAAGGGACTCAGAAAAACAACCGGTAGGAGAAAAATGCTACAAGTGATAAAAAATAAACCTCACTAAGCTGAAGATCAATTATTTCATGTGGGATATTATGACGAGTCCAGAGTCTTACTGACAGATCTGACATGCTGCAGACACACTTGAAAAAATGAAATGAAATAAAATAAAATAAATCAGCGGAGAATTTTAGACTGTAAAATGTCAACACAGGAGTATGAACACCTTCACTGCCGTCTTTAATGTCAATTAAACCTATTATTTGCTTTCATTTACGCGGCACAATCAATAAATTAGAATATTTCATTGGAGCCATTTGGTCCGGCTGAACGTTTGAAAGTAGCGACCGCAATAAAAGTGCAGTTCTGTATTTTAAAAAATACTTTTTTTTAATTTTTATTTTATTTGTCTGATGTCAGATTCTCTGCCATGTTTATGTGCTTCGAAAGTCAGTCGGTTCAGTCCGAACTCTGAGCAGGAGTTCAGTTGCTACTTCTGCGCGAGTCGCAAGAGGAAAGTTTAGTGACTTTACGAGATAATAACCGTTTTCTTATGGCCTTTTCAGTCTCATCATGCAAGAGCTGAAACTCTGTATTCAAACAAAATTTTTATTTCAAACAAAACTGAACAAATTTCCTCTCCTGAAGGTAAAGTTTTCTAATTATTGCTAAAAATTAAACGCACAAGTCCTTCACGGCGGTTGATGCAATCATTATAAGGTTGTATTTTTGTTTCCTGCATGACATGTTGTAACATTTTGACTGTCAGTGAAACACAACAAGATTGAAAAAGAAAGAAAAAAAAGAAACGGATTTCGCAGTGAAATATTTGCAATGTCGCAGAAATGCTGCAGCTCCAGATGTTTGAAAAAACGGACAAACATGAAAGGCGGAGGCGACTGAACAGTTCAACAGTGAGCTGAACATAACCCACCATGAGGGGGAAAATGTATTTGGGGTTATTAGTATCTCTTTTCTTTTTTCTTGTCTTGTTGTCTGAGTTCATCTGCTTTCATTAAACAGCTTTTGAAAAATAAAAGATGTTCAAGAATCTGTCTGATTGTGTTCATAATTAACTCTTCAATGAACGTGTGTGTGTGTGTGTGTGTGTGCGTGTGTGTGTGTGTGAGGAGACGAGTGTGAGTGTGACTCAGTGCGTGTGTCGGAGCAGGAGTGAGAATTTACTTGAGAACTTGTTGGTTTCTGACGTATGTGAAGGATGTGAGCGCAACAAAACAACCAGTCTGCGTTCACATGTCACTGCACTAACTCACAAAACCACGACAAAAAAAAAAAAAAAAAAAAAAAAACTAATAATGGATCAAATTTATGATTTATTCCTCTGCTTTAAATATGAACTCAACATTTTACCAAAAATCTAAATTTGGCTCCTCCAAACTGGCAGCAAAAAACTGAAAACAAAAGCATCGGTTGACATATTTGTATTTGCAGGGAAGAGCACATTAAATGAAAAGTTTTGTGACGTGAAACTTTGTGATGCAAAAGTGTAAAACAAAATATATCAAAGAGAGCAAATATTTACGCATAAATGAGGATCTCTGTAAGGCACAACAAGCCTACGTCTATGAAATCACAGAAGCTTCACAGCACACACACACACACACACACTCATAGACGCGCATATGTCATCACTGGAAACACACACTTATACACGGAGTGTTCATTTTTTCTGTAAAAATTGACAACATGAAAAATATATTTCACTTCTTGATGTAAAAAATAAATAAATAAATAAAAAATCTCATCATTGCCTATAGAATATATAAAAAGAAAAAGAAAATGGTGCTTTTAACTGATGCCGATTTGAATAATTTTCAGTTTTCGGTTCTCAGCTTCTCCTAAATTCCTACTAAATCAAACTTTCTGCTCATCTGAAGAAAACCTCACTGTCAAACAACAGACAGAGCGCAGATAAGCCCAAAAATATTCATACAGCCGACAGATTTACATTTAAAATGATATTTATTCAACCAAGACGTTCTGACAGGAAGTCGATGATGCATCTCTGTTTTTATTAAATTCACATTGTACTTATTATATAAAACAACGTATCGTTAATGAATGGGAGTCGGTGAAGGTTTCCGCTGATAATTTGATGATTTATCTTTGGTGATGAGCTGCAGGCCTCTTTGCAATCACCTGAATTTTCAATATTCACATCAAAATCCTTTGGAATAATAAATACTTTAATGCGTCGAGTGAGGCAGTAAATGTAGCTGATAATCCTCGTTATTGTTCGCACGTGTTCTACAAAATGTCAAATTCTGTCCTTGAGATTGTCAGAAAAAAAAAACAAAAAACAAAAGTGCCGTAAAATGTGTCACAAGACTGAAGTGCTACAGTAGTTAAGAAGGCTGAAGAAAACTTGTAAACCGGTTAAAACACGTTTTATTTTGTTGCTGTTGTTTTTTTTTTTCAAATGAACGTGGAGGGAAATCCTAAAACAAAGAGTGAGTCACGTTTTGTCGTCGCGTTTTGCTGGGGAAAAAAACACAGTAGCGCATGACTGTGAGGCAGAAGAAAACTGATCTGCAGTTTCCACTTTTTTTCTTTTGTTCCTTTTGATTTTCAAACGAAAATCAGCCAATTTCGGTGTGTGTTGTGTATATCTGGCCCCCTTTCACTTCTGAAGAAAATCTTGTGCAACCATTTTTCCTTCAGAAGCTACCCGTGTCATAAAAGCTGCTTTCGTGGACAAAAAGCTGCAGCTGATGGAAATCCACAACACATCTGTCCACAGCGACATGTGGAGGAGCAAGAGGAAGACTTTTTGATTTTCATGCAAAACAAAACACGGAGAGACACGGTGGTGGCAGCGTCATGCAGGGATCTAAACCAGGCAGATGTAAGAAGACAAAAAATTCAGACAAAAATTGTCACTGACAATTTGTGACAAAATTAAAAGGGCAGTATTATGTATTCTGTGTAGTTTCTGGGCTCATAACATCATTTTATCGCACAATGAAGTAACTTTGTTAACTTCAGGTGTTATAAAAATACTATAATTAAAAATAAAAGAAATTTGACTTTGCAAATTAACGCCTTGAAATTGTTCCTCTGTCTCTTTAAAAACTGCTGCTCTTTCAGAGACTCCGCCTCCAGGAAGTCACCGCAACAAGGCCCCTCTATTAACTGGTTTTTACCAGAGTTTAACTGAGAAGTAGCTCCTGTAATGAGCTCAGCAGACGTGCAGTTCCACCAGGTGTTTGCTAATTGCTACTGGCTAGTCTGAAGGAGCAATGAGAAGGAGGGCTGCGCCGTGAGGCGGAAGCTCAGAAGATTTGAAACTACGGCTCACAGGCGGGCTGAATGGTTGCCATGGGAGATTAAAGGATTGATATATATAAATATATATTACACTGATGTGTCTCTGGGAAGGGGTAAGAAAGATGTAGAGCAGCTACCTTATTGCTATCCCATCCAAATCAGTAAAAGTCAGAGCTATTCAGAATGAAATGTTCACAGCAAAGAGTATTCACTTTATTAATCTGGCTGAATTTCTACTTAATTGCTATCTGGTTTTTCTAGAACTGAGTGTATTTAAAAAAATAAAAAATAATAAAACAAAAAACAAAAACAACAACAACAAAAAACCAAAACAAAAAACAAGGGCAACCAAAAAAGTGATGAACTCAAAGCTCTTAGTTCTTGGTAGATGTGTAAAACCTGAACAAAACCGGAGATGCTTTCTGATCTGTGGAAATCTTTAAGCTCAATATTGAGCTTTGCTTCTTCACTTAAACCTTTTCACTGCAGCTTTTATCCAGCTTTGCTAACGTACCTGCGTTGGACCGCGATCTGACCCGGGTCACAGACTCGGGACTCCTTTGGGGTTGGGCTGTTGTATTCTGTTTACAGACGAAAATTTAAAATAATAATAATAATAAATAAATAAATAAAGATATAAAAAAATTAATAAATAATAGAAAATTAATAAATCTGCTCCACAAATCTCAGATTTCATCTAAACTGAAACACCTTCACCTTGTTCCACTCTGAAAATCACAGAGAAATCCATTTCCTGGTTCACATCTGCAAAGCTGTTGGAAACACGTCTGAGTGCGATTTAGCTGAGTCATTACCGCCGCTAGCTATGACATCAGCAATAAAACGGCTAGACGCAAACACACACACACGCAAACACACGCACATACACACAGATACACACACACACACACACTTGTGATGACCTACAACCAGAACAATTTAGGCTTTTGTTAAAAAAAAGTAAGCATTTTGTTAGATTACAGAGCCACTTTCATCCCTTGACGTTTTCAGAGGGCAGCGTCCTGAGCTCGTATTGTCTTCAGCTCTGTGACGCGTTTCACGCGACAAAACGGCCAGGCTGGATTCTCGTAGGTAAGCTTGATCATCAGGGCTGACTGAAATGGAAACCGTTTTAAAAGTAAGGAAAGTAAAGGACAACCAATCTGAGTTATTATTTGTCCCCTGTGTTACTTGTGTGTGTGTTCAACGTTCTCCAAAGACGCATGAAACGCCACTTTGATTGGAGAAGCACAATCTGATGCTGAAAAAAAAAATTGTAAATATATATATATATATATATATATATATATATATATATATATATATATATATTTTAAAGGCAAACCTTTAATTTGAGCACATTTTTAGTAAGTGGGGGAAAAATAATTCCACGTTAAGAATTATACTTTTTAAGTGTGTTCTACATATCAGTGTCTATGACAGAGGTTTTGTGATGATTTTCTATTCACAAACTGTTTCTGTAAAATGTTTTGTAATCTGAGACTTCAGTGGCTCTCAATGTTGGTTTTTTTTTTCTTCTGGATCTTTTACAATGTTTCCTAATATCTTTCATTAAAAATGAAGAACCAACTACTGTTTTTAAATGTAGATATGTTAACAACTGCAGGTTTTTAGTTTCAGTGTTTTTTTTGTTTTTTTTTATTGACTAATTTTGCTTCCTTGTAACTAGTAGAAAACTTTATGCGTTGATATTTGTTTCCCACAAATATCAACATCTCAAAGAGGAAAACATATTTCCTTTATTTTTTTTTATCTTAAAAAAATATAAATAAAATGAATTTAAATAAATTGGATCTAACTTCCTAAGTTGTCTTTTTAAAAAAAAAAAAAAAAACCACATGTAACGTTTGTTTTTGTTTGTTTTTATTGATCTGTACAGCACTTTAGTATGAATGGTGCTTTATAAATAAAATTGATCGACTGATTGATTGATAAATGAGTTTTCTTTCACTAGACCGAGGGCAGCCTTAGGTCTGTATAGTTTGCCAACCTGTGACGTAGCTCTTAGAGTCCTAGATCCTCTCCGACTCAACTCTATTTGTAAAGCCTATTTCGACAACAAAGGCTTTCAAAGCGCTTGTAAAAACATAAAACAGGAACAAGTTATGAAACAGGCAACAATCATTACATTTTTTTTGTCAAATACCATCAAGCAAACATACATTAAATAAGCTGATCAACGTTCCAGTTATTATGAATCAACTCCGATTCACAGGAACTCAGTGTTTCGGCAGTTTTGTAGATCTCTGGAAGTTTGTTCCAGATTAGTGGAGCATAGAATGTGCTTGGTTCTGGTTCCTCTCCTCTCTTCAGCTCAGGCCACAGGTTTTCTGGTATGTGGCACTGAGGCGGTCAGGACAGAAAAGGTTTCTGTGGTCTAATGTTTGCCATGGAATTTTGGTGACAGACAAAAATGCCACAGTTATCAACATGTGATCTTGTCAAGGTAAACATGGCTCCTCGTCCAGCCTTGTTAGTCAGTCTGAGTTGTTTTGTAATTTTTTTTTCTATTGCACTGACTGAAGCTCGGTTGAATTTAGGTATTTTCTTGAAGAAATTTACTAACTTACAAATATCAAAACGCTCGAGTGTTGTAAACAGGGGCTGCGTTTCCATTATAAATCTGCGCAAATCTTTGTTAATATTCTGTTATTGAAAAAAAACAAAAAAACAACCAATATTAGTTTCCATTAAATTCATCCATTAATTATCGTATTCGCTTATCCGTAGCCAGGTGGCGAGGGGAGCGGGCGCCTCCAGCGGAAGTTTCCAGCAAATAAGAAATGAAGTTAAAGTCTCACGTTAATAAGCTAGTTCGCGCGATAAGTCGTTAAAAACAACGGCAGCGACGGAAGGAGACAGACGGTGTGTTTCATAGGTTAGCCGTGGCGCGAGGCCTCGTCATGTTCGCGGCGCGGCTGCGCATGAGGCGTTTTGGGGCGATTATACCGAACAGTTATGGATTCAACACGTTTGAATGACAACTTTTTATGAACTGTGCGAAGCTGTGGGAGCTATAGTGGAGCCAGCTGCACATTTCCCCCCCCCAAAAAACCCTCAAAAATCAAACAGTTATCCTCCTACCACTTCCTGTCGTCTTCTTCTGCGTTTCGCCTTTTAAGAACAACCGGATGTTGGTCACGTAACTCCTGTGAGGTAAGGAGGGGGAGGGAGGAGCGTTTTTGTGACAGTTTTAGGAAACATTTACAGATCAAACTATGAAGAAGCAAATCAGTCCTGAATGTTCTTGATAACTCGCCCATTTTGCCATATTTAACATATTGTTCAGAAGTGTGAGGAATTAATTACAGACACACTGGAGTCATCCCTCATGGTGGTTATTGTGAGCACACAAACACATTATTCTTAAAGTCTAGAATGGTCTCATTTGAAGAGCTGGTGGAATTTAAAATTGCTCAAATCATGTTTTAAAGCATTGAATGAACTGCAACCTGAGCTCATACGAAGCATGTCTCTTGAAAGAGAAAGGGGGATAAGCAAATTGGTTTTCCGTCTCCTCTCAGGCCTCTGATGAACGAGGAGTCAAGGAGAGGAAAGAGACGGGAAGAGAGAAAGACGAAGATTTACCAAACATCAGATGGACTGTAAATAGCTCAGTATGTAAACACGTGACTGAGCCACAGATTCATTTGGTGATGATTTTATTGACACACGTCTGTTTGAAATCTCTTCCAAAAGGTGACCCGATTAATTGGTCATTTAATTGGTGATGTGGTCAGTTTAATGAGGCAGAGTCCTGAAGATCTGGTCTCAAGCGTCTCAAAGCAGAAAGCAGAAGTGAAACCGTGCAGTTTTATGTTTTATTCATCGTTTTAGCTGTTTCATTTGCTACTTTTTTCTTACTTTAGCCGTCGATTTCGTACTAACGTCAGATCACATCCGGACCGCTCAGGTGTTCTGAACCAGACGCAGCTTTCAGCTTCTGTGCACCACAAGTCTGGGACAAACTTCCAGAAAACTGCAAGAACGCTGAAACACTGAGTTCCTTTAAATCAAGGCCTAAAGCCCAGCTGATTAAAGTCACCTTTGATTAATAAAAACTGGAACCATTGATCAATATATTCAATGTGTATTTGCTTGGTGATTTTGATTTAAAAAAAATCATCAAAATGTTTGTTGCTTTTTGCAAAATTGGTTATTGTTATGTTTTTAAAACACAACTTTGATCTGCTGAAATATTCCATACAAATAAATTTTACTTGACTAATATGACAAATCGCTTGAACTGGATTTTAAATCATGCACTTTTTTCATTAGTACATTTTATTTATATATATATATGTCTGCAGGGTATTTGCATTCAGTGTCTTTCTGTTGACTCAAATTTAAATTCAAATGTAAAAAAAAAAGAGAAAGAGAATGCATTATATTCTTTACAGTCACTCACTAGTTGTCCTCTAAATAAAAGAAACACAAATTAGTTTTACTGTACATTGTTGTGTTTATGAAATAACAAAAAAAAAAAAAATGTGTCTGCTTGTCTTGGTCTGCGGCATGAAATCCCACTGAAGTTTGTCGTTGCAACGTGACAGAATGAAAAACTCAAAGTGAACAAAAACTATCACAAGAAATTTCATTTATTGTCTGATACTGAATAACAGCATTTCAGGGTTTTTTTTTAAATTATTTGTTTTATTTTCTCTTAAAACCAAAAATTGACTTAGATTGACCTTCTTTAACCGATTTGAAGGGAGATGTTACCAAATGTCTCATTTTAAAATCAACCAACATTTCAGTTTATGTTTGTTTTTTGTCGTTACTTTATTTCTTGCTGCAGCTTTTTCCTCTGCAAGCCACCACGTTTATATATTTAATCACATTTTTTAATATTTATCTAAATGGCATTAGCAGGGTTTGTCGATCATCTGAGAAGATACAGTTCACGAACATGCAGCGAAAACAAACAAAGTCACGGAGAACGGCAGGCAAAAACCAGAATACGAAGACATTCTGGTGCATGTTCTCCATCACACACACACACACACACACACGCACTGCCCTCCACACGTGTGTGTCGCTCTGTCTGCAGGGCCGCAGCTCAAGTGAATAAAACGATGCTCAGCTAAAAATAAATAAAGGGGCTCCAGAAGGGAGCGGAAAGCATTGTGAGCCTGGGAGTCACGACCAGCAGTGGTGGTGACGATACATTCTCGTCGCTGAGTGCACACACACACACGCACACACACCTTCTCCTTTTCATTCAAATGCAGAGAGAAAGACTATAAACAACATGACATCATGACTTCCAGACGATCAGAAAAGGGGAACAAAGAAAATGCAGGAGACAGCAAACACAGTCCCACAATGATCATTTAATCATTTCTCTTTTGTATGTGAATTTGTTTCTCCAAATTAATATAAATGGACATTTATTTATTTTATAGATGACATATAATTTCTGTAGCGCTCCGCTGGCAGGCGGATTGACAGAATTTGTATTTTTATTTAACATCCTGTTTTTTTTTACATTCTCTCAAACGCAGAACGTTTTTAAAGAAAGCCCTGCAGAACTGCATGGCAAACATGTGCAGGTCGTGATATCAGGCTGCAGGTCAAAGTTCAACAACGTCACAGTTCCGTGATCTCATTCAAAACAAGTAAACTGTTTGTGACTGCCGTTGCTTATGTGACAAGAGGCGCAGCCTGAAAACAGCTGGGAAGTGTTCGTGTGATTAAGTTGTTCGGCGCGATAATTGAAAAAAAAAAAAAAGAAAAGAAAAAGACAACAGCGTGTGTTAGTTTGCGTGACAGGTCAGTGTCTCACATGTCAACTGTCGACGCCTGACCCGTGAAAAAATGTGGCTGAAAACACGGCAGAACTGATCCTCTGCTCAGTTTTCTGACGCTCCGTAATTCGACTTTACAAAGTGATTCCCGCAGACATCAACGTGTTAAAACCAGAAAAATGATTTCTGTTGCTAGTTTTTTAATTAATTTTATTTATTTTTTTTCCAACAGTATCTTTAGCAGCATTCGCCTTCTTTGCACCACAACTTTTGGGAAATTGTAAAACAGCCGAAACGCTAACTTCCTTTCCATCTGTCCTGAAACCCAGCTGTTCAGAGCTGCTTTTGAACCTCAGCAAATGAAACACCGACCAACATTTAGATGTGAAATGATGGAACCTGGCAAAATGTCACGTTTCAGCTGTTGATGGATTTGCATTTATGTTTTTGTGCGATGCGAGGCCTTTTGAACTGCTTTGTTGTTTAAAAAAAGCACTCCATAGATAAACTCGATTAATTTACTAGCGTTGCTAAATCCAACTTAAAATCTAACTGGTGTAAATGAAGACATCTTCTGCAGCTTTTGCAGGAATTTCTCATCATCATACGAATTTTGATGCATGGCTGTCACAATAAACTCCAATTAATTGATTTGTATTTTTTTTAAACTTTCTGGATTTTTAGATTTAAGATTTTCTCTACAGTTTGTCCAATGAAAGCGCCAGTAAACATTTCCAGAAAATTCAAAAATATGATTCAATGCAGTTACTGTGTGCAGTTTAGGAA
Organism: Poeciliopsis turrubarensis; assembly: GCA_010277015.1. Classification (NCBI taxonomy): domain Eukaryota; kingdom Metazoa; phylum Chordata; class Actinopteri; order Cyprinodontiformes; family Poeciliidae; genus Poeciliopsis; species Poeciliopsis turrubarensis. Next base: position 697,148 of record VMRN01000148.1, on the reverse strand, counting down.
CATGAATCATGTGTTTGTGTCCTAAAGAAGCATATTACCAAACGGATATGTTTTTCGAGGGCAGTGTTGGTGTTTTGTGAGGTTATGAATGTTCAGCCATGCAGTCACAGTAATACAGTTACCTAAAAAAAGAAACTCTTTATCATAATAGAAGCGCAAAATATCATGATGAAACTTTAAATCCGTGTCGCCCGGCCCATGTTTTGTAGGTCAGTGGTCTGGTATAGTAAAGTCTGATCCAAAGTTCAAGTATTTCACAAATGATTTAACTCATAATTACATGAAACACTTTTATACAATTCCTCTTGACAACATGTGGCACGTGGCTCTTCACGATCTCGCTAACAGTTGAAGACTCCTGAGCAAACAGCAGAGCTGATCTTAAGAGTTTTGACTTTGCATGAACTATATGTCGTCACGGTTACAAGGACTTAACCAGCTACTGAATGAAACGGCAGCAAAAGGTCAAAGAGAAACTCTGAAGTATCATTAGGAAGCATTGAGAAGTGCTGACAAAGACAATTTTAAAGCACTGTAAAGGGTTGGTCATTTTAAATCAAGATATAAAAACTGAAGGACAAGTTAAGGTGGCAACCCAAGAGGAATCTGGGTGTCATTTGAGGAGAGTTGTTGTTTTGCACTTGGACTGTGGCGCAGTGATCGATGGAGCTGGACATAACGTAGCTGTGCTTGTCAGAAGTTTTAATGCTAGTCACTAATTTTGAGATCCTAGTTTAGAAATAGCGATAGTGTTTAACGTGACTCTTTGCTGCTCGCCGCATCAATCAACTAAGGTTGAGGCAGCATGGCAAAAATAAGAAACACTGCCACCTGCAGGTGGGAGTTAGCAGACACTTAAACCTGATGTTTTTGACCATGTTTCTGAGTCCAATAAAAAGCTTTGGCGGGGCCAGATTTGATACATGCGCCGATAAAGTAACGGTGGTGAAACTGAAGGGTACAACAGCATATTCTCAGACATCCAAGAGTTAAAGAACAATGCAACATCAATCCCACAGAAAGCCTCGACAACTGGCAACATAACTTCAGTGTCCCATCAAACGGCTGTCATCATCTCAGACATAAACCCAAACCCAGTAGCCGCGTTTCCATTAGCCGTGGCATTGCGCAAATTGAAGTGACAAAAAATACATTTAACTGTGATAATAGTTTAATTTCGTATTTAATGGAAACACCGCGATTGCAAAATTGCGTTTGTCGACATTAGCAGGATATCGCCAAATACTTGCGTAACTTTGCGATGGAAATGCAGCTGCTGTCGATCCTTCAGATCTCCTGCAACGCTACAGCAGCTGTTGTACGACTGAAAGGAGGACCTGGTGATATCTGCTGCTCCAACGTGCTGCCATGCCCTGCAGGTGCACACTAACCTTACCAGAAGTTCGCGAAGGAAGTTTGACACCTTCATGTCATGTTGAAGAAGATCTCCATCTCCGTTAGTCAACGCAGACGTTTTCCTATTTGTACTCAAACTGAAGAACCAGAACATCCTAACCCCAATTTCAAACTTTTTTTTGACTCAAATAAGATTCTTAACCGTTTCTGACATCAGCTTGAAGAGCGTTTGCCAAACTGCTTTTGATCACTTTTAAATACTCTGAGAGTTTGTGGTGATTTTACTCGTGTCTTTTGCCTCATTGTCGTGTTGTAGCGTCAGGTTCTGCTTCAACTTTAACTTTTACCGACGGTCTCCCGTTTTCTTCAGCCATCTTTCGAGACGACGTGCAACTTATGGTGGAGTATACGCTCTAGCACTTTATCATTTAAAAAAACTGTCTAGGTTCGGCATGAGGTCGGTGGAACAAATCCATCCATCCCTTTTCTGTACACCCTTGTCCCTAGCGGGGGTCAGAAGGGGCACCGCACCGGTGCATGACTCCAATGAACGTTTCGGGCGAGAGGCGGAGTCACCCCGGACGGGTCACCGGTCTGTCACAGGGTGGAACAAACGTCACATTAAACCCTCTGAAATTTGAAAGGTTCCATTAACACGGAGAGTAAAACTCTTTTGTAAGTGCATGAAGACTAACCAGAGACTATCTGCCTTTTCAAGGTGCAAACTTGTTCTTACATAGGATTTTGTGATTTGTTGTCCTTAATTTTCAAGAGCGTAGTTGAATAAAAAGACTCCACCGCCTTAGTTAGAATGACCAGCGTTATTTCTATTTGCTAAATGTCACTGAGAGAAAATGAAATATGACAGGTTTGTGTAACAATGTCTTCAGGGTCGTAAGTTTACATACGTTTCCTCTGTATTTGGTGGAGTCGTCTTGTTCGTGTCGTCAAACAGTGTTTGAATCCGGTGTTTGCTTGATTTCTTTTACTTCTGTGCTGTGTTGGTTACAATGTAAGAAGAAAAAGCTCCACCACCACGTGGACTTGTAGAATTTGTCAAACCTTTCAGCGAACTTACGAAAACATGTTAAAGAACGTCTTTTTTTCCCACACACTTGGATGCCTTTTCTTCCCCCGTTCTTTAACGTGGATCTTCTAAAACATGATGGACTGAATGCATGCAGGAAATATCACTTGTCAAGTCAATTCAAAAAGTGCCTCCCATGATGAAAACATGAAACGGCGAGAAACATTACGTCACGGAGACAAAGTGAAGGAGAGCGGCGAAAGGCTCTCTCTGTGAATCCGGGAGGAACTCGCTTCAAACTGGACTTTGCTCAGGGAATTCAGAATGAAGGGAACCAAACGCAAATGCATGCCACACTTTTGAGATTCTGAATTGCCAAAGAATTTTAAATCCTTGTATCGTTCTCTTTCCACTTCACCGCCACGCAAGACTTAATCTTGATCGTATAAAAACCCAGTACAGCACACAGAAATGTCTGGTTTTTACCTGAAGACAATGCGAAAAGGTTGAAAGGCGCCGTACCGCACATGCAGCTGGTTGTCACAACTCTTGCGAGCGCTGCTTTAAAAACGTGGTACGCTCTCTCGCGTTAACACCGGTGAAGTTAAAAATGTAAAAATTGAGCTCAAAGACAGAGAGCGAATGTTAAGACGTTAAGAAGACTGAGGTCAGGTGTTCTGACATCAATGTTCTTCCGTATGGCGTCACGCTGGCTAAGGCGTTCACTTCCTCAAGCTCTGAAATATTTTCTGCTTGTTAAAAGAACAAAATAGTTATTTCAATCTCAACGTTGAGGTTGTCGTAGTGACGACGGTATAACGTCTCAAGAGGGGTGCAAAGAAGGATTCGATTTGAAATCGAGAAAATGACAGACCATCCTCTTCGTGAGAAGAGCAGAGTGTCTTCAGTCAGAGGCTTCCACAAATTTTCCGTGACACAGACAGCTGCCGCCACTATCTGCAATTCCGAGAATCGTGAATTGATGAGAGCTACGGCAACATTTGGGATCAATATTTTAAGCCGAATCTGGACCGGCAGAGACGAGGGAACCACTCTGTCCCGTCACTCAGCCCGTCCTGTGCTGACGTTACTTTGACTGCACTCTATCCAGGGTGAGCGAGAAGTCCTGGGGATCAGAAGAAACTGATGTAAAACTTTGGTGGCGATTAAAAAATAAATAAATAAATAAAAAGTTGAGACTTGGACACGAAACGAAAGGAATACAAAACGAAAAGAAGCAAGGCGCAAAATTCACAACACCAGTCAACTATACGGATATCAAAAATGAACTAGAAAGTAAAAACAACCACATGACATTTGGTCAAACTAATGGCAGCTTCACATGTAAAAGTCACTGCTGTCCTTCTAAACAAGCAGCCAGGCGGGATAAAGACATCTGTCTTTTCATAACAACAATAATGAATAATTGACCGTGTCGTCCTGTGACGGGGAGTTGATCAGACCTCCATCTCTCTTTCTTGCTCGTGCCTTCAAAGGCCCTCGGTTTCAGTTTTTACCGTGACGTCACCGTCCTAAAAATAGCTTCATCACTGGCAGCCGGTATCAAAGGAGATGAACAATTGTTAGTAGATTTTTTTAAAATTAATTCATAAAATAAATTTTTTTAAATTTATGAATTAATAAAATTTATAAAATTTTATTTTATGAATTTATCACAATCATTTATCACAATGATTTATCGCATGCGATAAATCAGCATGTGATTTATTGCTGAGCTGTTCAGGACGCTTCTGGTTCTTTCAGAAAATCCACAAACAGGCCGGGGGAAAAAAAAATCCAAAATCCAAAATTACAAGTTTGTAAAAATGAAATGAGCTGACCTCCTGCCGAGTGTTTTGTCGTTGCATTTGTTCAAGATGCGGTTCATAGAACAAAGTGGGGGGTTTGGTGGGAAACTAAACCCACCAAGTTTGGATTTAAGTTTGCAAACAAACTTAAATCCTGATCATGTAGCGTTTAGAGCCCGCACAGGGACCCGGTCCACGGAGTGCGAAGGGAGCAGAACCCGAGACGTCTCTGGCTCCGACGCACGGCACACGGCGGGAGATCCGTTTCCAGAAAGCAGCAAACGTGCAGGAAATAGATTGTGCGTGATGAAGAGACTGTTTGCAGAGGGAAAAACCCAAAGGCACAGCAGTCAGTCAGTCACTGTCAAGAACCGTGAGGATCTGGTGACCCGGTCCGCCCAACTCTCGTCTCCATCCGGATCTGTTGGCGCCTCGTTTGAATCCGATCGTTTTGCCGGGGTTCTCATGAAGCCCAGCTGAGCGACGCTCGGTTTCAGGGAACGTCACGCTGAAACTTTTTTCTTGGGTGTTTCAAACTTAGTTTGAAACACCTGAAGCAGCTGAGCGGAGAGACACATCACAGAGGTCAACAGTAGGGCTGAGCAGAGTTTGTGTCTTTGTTGAAATTAAATGCATCCACTGTGGTGGTAATCAATCAATCAATCAATCAATCAATCAATAACATTTTATAGCACATTTCAGCAGCAAGGCATTTCAAAGTGCTTTACATCATAACAAACAACATAGAATCAGCAATCAAAAAATGGCATTAACTCTAGTTCCATCTTCTGAACAGGAGGGTTTTTAGTTGAGATTTAAAGTAAGTCAGTGTTTCAGCTGTTTTGCAGTTTTCTGGAAGTTTGTTCCAGATTTGTGGTGAACAGAAGCTGAATGCTGCTTCTCCTCTTTTGGTTCTGATTCTGGGGATGCAGAGCAGAACCAGAACCAGAAGACGTGAGAGGTCGGGAAGGTTGACACAACAGCAGCAGATCTTTAATGTAATGTGGCGCTAAGCCGGTCAGTGATTTATAAACTAACAGTGTGTTAAAGTCTATTCTTTGAGCAACAGGGAGCCAGTGGAGGGACTTTAAGACTGTTATGTGCTCTATCTTCCTGGTTTTAGTGAGAACGCGAGCAGCAGCGTTCTTGATCAGCTACAGCTGTTTGATTGATTTGTTGGACAGGCCTGTGAAGACGCTGTTGCAATAATCAATGCGACTAAAGATAAACGCATGGCCGAGTTTCTCTAGATCTGGCTGAGACATTAGTGCTCTCATCCTGGAGACGTTCTTCAGGTGATAAAAGGCCGACTTTGTAGCTGTCTTTATGTGGCTCTGAATGTTCAGATCAGAGCCAATCACTCCTCTCAGGTTTTGACCTGATCTCTAGTTTATAGTTGTAATAAACTGAAGCTGAGCATTGACTCCGGGTCGTTCCTCTTTAGGTCCAAAAATAATAACTTTTGTTTCTGTTCAGCCGGAGAAAGTTTTGGCACATCCACACATTTATCTGCTCTAAGCATCTGTTCAGCGTTTGGATGGTTCTGAGTCACCTGGTGACATCATAATGTAGAGCTCAGTATCATCTGCACAGATATGGTAGCTAATATTATTTTCTGTTATAACTTGAGCCAGTGGGAGCATATAAATATTGAATAAGAGGGGTCCTACGATTGAACCTTGGAGTACCCCACATGTGACCTTTGACCTCTTTGATGAGAAGTTTCCAATTGAAACAGAAAAATCCCTGTTCTTTCTGTAAGATTCAAACCAGTTCTCTTCTGGACCGGAGAGTCCGACCCAACTCTCCAGTCGATTCAGTAATGATGATTCTTAAAAATAAAAAAAAAAAAAAGAACTTAGAGCTATATGCCTATTTCAATGTTCACATTTTTATAGTCTGTAGAGATAAATAACTATCAGCTGAAAGTTTCAACAGGTACTTTATGCGTCACTCTGCTCTCAGTATGCGCTCATGAAAACCACAGCTGGGTTTCTGGAGTAGACTCCGGCTCACCGCCTAGGGTGGCAGTCCACCAGGGGAGGTAAAAAAAACTAACAAACAAGTATTTGAAGCTTCCACTTGGTAGATAAAATTAATTATTTCTATGTATTTGTTTGATAATACAGACAGTGTTTTGTCATCTGTGGGGGTAAATATAACACACTTGAACTGGTCAAAGTGGAACTGGATCATTCTTTACAACTGCACCATGAAACTTTTAGTCCGTCTATAAAAACAATGTAAAAGCAGCGTTCTCAATGATATTCCTGGTCTACCTGAAATGAAGCGCAGTAAGTTTGTTTCTCTCAGAAAACAGATCTTGTGAATGATGTCACGCCCAACAGAGAACCCTCTGGGTGTTGTTTTTATTTTTTATTTTTTTTTTTTTTTGGGAGTGCAATTTAGCAATACAAGCCAAATTAAGTGTCATTTCGTCACTTTGGGTATTTAAATAATAATTTTTTTTTTTAAATGCTCATAAATATATACTCTACATCACTAATTCAATGTTATTTAGTTAGACACAAACTATAAAAGTTGCTAATAAGTAGCAACTAATTGTGAAACGTGCAACTTTCACAATGTTCTTTTTTTTTTTTTTTCTATTTCTGAATGCAAACCTGCTGAACATCCAACTTTTTAGTCCAAAGTGAACGCCTCATTGAATGCTCTGAATTATCTTACATTGATTACAAATTGTGAGGCCCTGGGTGTGGGAGGTGGAGGGGGGGTATTTAAACAACAGGGGAGGTGGGGGGGGCACCCGGGGGGGCCTCCGTAGAGCCAAGAGCCGCTGCAGGAACACTTTGTGCAAACCGCTCCGCGACGCAGCAGCAGAGCTGACACAGAAGGACTAAGGCAGGGTCCCTTCTAAATGTCTCCATGTCGTATATAAAGTATATATATTTCACGGCGTGAAAATGCGTGGAATGTATATTTAGAAGGGACCCTGCCTCGTTTTCTCAGTACATCATCGGAACCAAGAAATCCACAGTTACGCAAAAGACGCTGTTCCAAACACAGAGGCGTCTAGGGGTCACGGACGTGCAGAGAAGTGCGCAATGCTGAAACTGTGCACGCTGGATTTCCTGACGGGAAATCAGATGACTTCCAACAACAACAACGACGACGATGAGCTTCTGCTCCCGCATTAGTTTTCATCTTAACACACTCAGCAGAAGACGAGAAGAAGCTGGACGACGTCACAGACCATCACCAATAATCGGTCGAAGCTCTTGATGGGTGCGCTAATTTAGCAGAGCGTGAAATAAAAAAAAACAACAACAAACAAACAAACAAACTTCCTTCTGCTCAAAATTATGAGCAGAAGGATTACTTTTAAGAGAACTTCCACCAGCAGGTGATTCAACTCGGTGTTTGCGGATCGCTTCAACTCCGGCGGCACCTCTTGTTGCAGGTTGCGCGCTCCACCTGCGATTTAAGCGCCTTGCGCAAAACCCAATTTCAAAATTTGAGCTTTGCGTCATGACCGCACAGAGAGAGTGCGCCCAGTTACCTTATTGGGAGTGTCGCGGGGTCTCTCTCCATCAGTCGGTCCTCGGCGCAAACCTCCAACCCGCCTGCGCGCCTTTTTTCCCCTCTCCGTCCGAAGCTCGGCAGGAAATAAAAGTCCACTCAGGTCGCCTCGCCTTCCGTGACGAGCCGCGACTTTTCTTCCTCTCGCTCTTCTTCTTCTGTGAGACAAAGACACGGGACAGTTCAGAGCCGAACGCTTCACCGGAGGCCTCGAAGGAAACTCCGTGACCTTCAGCCGAGACACAACCTGGACGCCGAGCAGAGAGACATCCGGACGCAACAGACATAAAGTCATAACCACCTTTTTTGTTTGTTTGTTTGTTTGTTTTTTTGTCATCGTTGCTGTTTCACGATAAATCACTTTTTATTTTCACGTTTTATTACAAATACGGGGGCTTTTTTTTTCTACTTTTTTTTTTGTCTACTTAGGCGACAAAGCAAAACGAGGCCCGCGCTTTAGGTCAGAGGTCAGCTTTAGTTTTAATCTGTTCTACGTCGCTTTCCAGCCGTTCTGTTGTTGATTTGGGTGATTAGAGCGCGGTTCCCACTTTAACCCTCTGAAGCGCTCAGACTTCATCACACATTCTGATAATAATAATAATAATAATAATAATAATAATAATAATAATAAGTAAATAAATAGCAGGCGGATTTTCTCCCGGACATCCAGCCAGTGCGCAACTGTTTCCTCGGCGCTCCGGGTTTCCTCAGAGGCCGGCAGTGACTGTCACTGTAGGACCGTTCATTCTCCTTCTCCACCCGTTTTCCTCTCTGTCCTGGTTTTCTTTTTTTGTCTCTCTCTCTCTCTCTGGATTCAAAACGCGACAAGTTCAAACTTCATGCGGAAGTGAACGTGTCAATTGACGAATTTCTAAGTTTCTGGTGTTTGTGACTTGAGACTTTCTTTCTCTTTAAATCCCGCTGTAGTGATTCGTGTCGCTGCAAAGATTAACACCGTGTGCGTATGAAGCTCTCGCGCCAGAAGGAAAGGGGGATTCTGGTACGAAGCGCGCGTCATTTGGCCCCCTAACCCCCACCATCCACCCCCCCACCCCTTCATGTGCAGCAGCAGGTGGAGGAACTCCATCTAAACTTCTCCCTTCCTCTTTTCCTTTCTTCGTTTTCCTCCAACTTAAACTCAGCCGAATCTTCATCTTTTCCTTTTACTCTCTCCGTCGGTCGCGTCGGTTTTCGCTCCTCGCTTTTGTTTTCTGCGACCCGAGCACTTCGCAGCGCGAGCTTCGCTCCGTCACAATGTCCGCTCGAGAGAGCGGAGTCTGTGACCGGGAGCAGGGACCCAGCCTGGTTCATGTTTTATTTTATTTTATTTATTTATTTATTTATTTTATTTTATTTTGCTGGTTTTTGTTTGTTTCGCAGGTTGAATCGGGGGGGATGGGGGGGAGGTGATTGAGGGACGTGGATGAACTTCTATTCACAAACTAGGAAAGTTTGTGAACGTTTCCAGAGAGCCCGCGTGCGTAAAATGAGGAAATCTGTTTCCTCGAGTCGCCGTAATGACCGAGCAGCGGCGAACAGCCCTGATGGATCTGTGACGGGATGGACCGTTTTTAGGGGCGAGGGGGAATCCCTTCACACCATGCAGGGAGAGAGAGAGAGAGAGAGAGAGTGTGTGGTGTGTGTGTGTGTGTGTGTGTGTGTGTGTGTGTGTGTGTGTGTGTGAGTGATTCCCACTGTAAACTTTCTGAATCGGGGATTTTCAGGTGTAAGGTCGTGGAGGAGTTTTGGGAAGTGTGTGTGTGTGTGTGTGTGTGTGTGTGTGTGTGTGTGTGTGCGTGTGCGTGTGTGTGTGTGTGTGTGTCGACAACAACAGAACAGAAATGACTGTAAGTGACAGATCGCTTCCCCGTGGAGTCCAAGCAGGAAAAACTGGGGAACATAACGAGACACGTCCAGGGGGGCTGGAGGGTAAAAATAATAATAATAATAACAATACTAATAATACTAATAATAACAAAGACAACTATGATAAAAACGCCACAGTTGTGGCAGTGCTGGAAATGGCCAGGGTAAATACCGACAGCAATGAATCGAAATGGAAAAGTGGGCAGAAAAAGGAGGAAAGTCCATTAAAAAACACGATTCTGAAAAGAATTCCACGAGTGGAAAGACTTACACCCCCCACCCCCCCTCCCCGCTACCCCCGCCCCCCGCTCCTGGTCTTTGCGTTGAGCACGTCTCGGCGCGGCGATTGCGCCCTCCGCAAATGCTTTTTGGGGTAAGGGCTTCCCAGATTAATAGTAGCGAACAGCAAGCCCAGACCGCAAAAAGATTCGTGAAGGACATTATCTTCGCTTGCTGCCGCGGCTCCTGCCGCCGAGGTCCCACGGAGACTCCGTGACACCCGGGTAGCCCCGCGTCTCCTCTATCTCCAGTCCCGGCTCGGTCGATTGTATCTCCGGCTTTCAGCGAGCCGCGGCTTATATTTCCTCCAACGTGTACTCAGAAGGAGGAAGAGGAGAGGATGGATGATAGAAAAAGATGGTGTGGGGAGGGTTGGAGGGTTCGGGGTGGAGGGGAAAAGGGGTGGGGGGTAGAGGGGGGGCGGCGGGTGGAGGGGGGGAGGAGGAGGAGGAGGAGGAGATGCGTCTCCGACTACTGCTGCTGCTGCAACTGAGAGCTATCCAAGGTCCTTACGCTCCTTCTCCAGTTTGAATCCTTCTCTATCCTCCCCTCACGTCTCTCCTCCCTCAAGCATCCCCATCCAAGCAGACTGCTTTCACATAGATTCTTTTTCTTTTATTATTATTATTATTATTATTATTATTATTATTATTATTATTATTATTATTATTATTATTATTATTATTTCTTTCTTTTTGTCCCCTATAGCCAAACGCAATGCCGTGCAAAACCCGTGTGATCGCAATGAGCTGTGCACCGATGCGTTTTGTTGTTCGTGTGTGAGTGTGCGCGCGAGTGTGCGTGTGCGCGTGCGCGCGCGCGTGCGCGTGTAATGTTATCTGCTGCCTGTATAGTAAAAAAAAAAAAAAAAAAAAAACGCTGGCTGTCTGCAGCCGCTCTAAAGCTCTGGGTGAGGAGGGAGCAAGGCTGTAAACTGCTGGCAATAAATAGAGAGCAGGGAGCGATCTGATTGGAGCGCACTGAATCTCGTCATCGGCCAATCGGTGCCTCGCTTATGTAGGGACCCCCCTTTTTGAAAAAAAAAAAAAAAAAAAAAAAGAGGGGGGGGAAAAATATAGGCAAAAAAAAAAGAGTCGGCTATAAACAAACTGTAATCTATATCACCGAGAATATACTGAGGTTTGGATACAAAACCAATACTGGTTTGAAATGGGAGTTTGGATGTGAAAATGAAGCAAAACTGCAAAACTGACAGGATCGTGACGAGCGAAAACGAGGAAATATGATAACAGTAACAACAAACAGGATGTGTGACACAGCAAGGATGAGCCACTCCCACTTAAAACCATGATTGTTATTTTTATTAGTGTTATTATTATTATTATTATTATTATGATTATTATTATGTGAAAAACACACCCCTCGTGCAGCTGGAGGACTGATCAGGAGCGAAATGTCCGAGCCAAACCGTGAAGGCAACATCAGTCGGAACAAGTGGACGTGCGTGAAGCGGCTCGGTCCAGTCAAACACACACAGCGTCACGGACCGGGACCGGGACCCGGTAACCGCCTGGTCACTAGAGGGGAGAAACGCAAGGACCACAGGGGGTCTGGAGGGCAGGAATGG
>VMRN01000148.1:538099-675626 GCA_010277015.1 Poeciliopsis turrubarensis | reverse complement strand
ACACACACACACACACACACACACACACACACACACACACACACACAAACGTGCACGGCCTGGCGTGTGTTTGTTCTGCTTATTGCTCGTGCAGCCATACTTCCCTGAGAAGGAGGAAGGAGGAGATGGAGATGGAGGCGGTGGTGGTGGAGGGGGGAGGTGATGGGGGCGGCGAGGAGAAACCATTGAGAGGGACAGGAGGGACATGCGCCCCCTGCGCTTTGCTTCTCCTCCTGCAGCCGCAGCTTTTCATTCACTCACCTCCAGCAGTCATTCATTCATCCTTCCCCCCGACTCACTCATTCACACACTTTCTGCAGCAGAGCCTGTGAATGGAGGAAGCAGCAGCAGCAGCAGCAGCAGGAGGAGGAGGAGAAAAACTGGTTAGAAAGCAGAGAAGCCACCAGTTCAGCCGCAATGGCCGCCGGTTGACCGTCGGTCAGCTCGTTTGTGTTCAATAAACCGCATTTGCGAATCAGCGATTTAGGCTGCACGTGAACGCGCGTGTTAGCGCGCGCGTGAGTTGGGAAAGTGTTCTTTCAGGCGGGGGGGCGAGGGGGAGGTGGTTGTTGTGGGGGGTAAATATTGTTTAACCTGGTAAATCTCGCGCGACAACACGGTACCCAGTGTCCCCTGGCTTTTTTGGGGGGGAGGTTCGTTCGGATCTGGACTCTTGCCGAGAGCCGTCCGTCCTGTTGACGCTCGGCTTCACGTCCAGATGACGTGCAGTGGAAAGCGGCTTCATGCGGCTTCGTTTTAAACTCTCCCTCCATGTTGCAAACGAAGCGCGCGCGGTTTCGCTGCACAAAGCGCGTTTGGCTTGAAAGGGACTCGTGAGTGACATTTCTTTTTTTTTTTTTTTTTTAGACTACCTTCTATTTTGGAAAGGCGGCCGTGATAAAAATAAAGCAGTTCGCCCCCCCTCTTCCCCCCCTGGACCCCTCCCTCCACTCCCCTCCCTGCAGCCGCTGCCAGTCAGACTCCAACCCGCCTGCAGCAACACCATGCTGTGAAAATATCTGTGAGACGAAACGGGCTGGTTGAGATGAACTCGGTCCGGTTCATTCTTAAATATGCACGTCTCTGGTTTCTATTTCTGGCCTCGTAGGTATTTATTTTAGCCCCCCCGCCCCGGTCCTTTCGTGCAGCGTCCCCTCGTTTCATTACGGAACGAATCGGTTCGGAGTGCAATGGGTTCACGGTAGACTGGTATTTATGACATTTATGGTATTTATGGTATTTATAGCCAAACTCTGTACATCCACGGCGGTCACACGTGCACCAGCCGCTCCTGCTGAAGTTGACATGTTAACACTCACTGGCTGCTATATTTAGCCCAACCTCACAGTGCTGTTACTATTCCCAGCATTGTACATGAGGGGGCGGACTGTGTGTGTGTGTGTGTGCCTGTGTGTGTGTGTGTGTGTGTGTTGTTTTTTTGTGTTTTTTTTTCTTCTTCTTCTTTCTAAAAAGGAAAGAAAAAGTTATCTTTTTGTTGTTGTTGTTGTTGTTTCCCTACAACTGATTCTATTTTTTGCGCCGACACGCCGACCTGTTATCCGCCACTGGCACCGAGTCAGTTCAGGGACGCTGCAGCTGCAGAGCCGCTGTCACGATTCCGCGAAGAGGAAAAGTAGGAAGAGGCGAATGGAGGAACAAGGGAGCAGAAGATCATCCGCAACGCCGAGGCGTCCTTTCATAAAACTGAAAATAGTAATAATAATAAAAACAAATAACATTTTTACATATCAAAAAAAAAAAAAAGCGTTTTGTTGTGTGATGGAGTCTGAAATTACAAAGCAAGATCCGACTGAACTGCAATCTGTTCACTTGACGTTCTTTCAATAGAACGTGTTTTTTTTTTTTTTTTTTTTTTTACATAAAAACAAAACTTGAAAAACAAACAAACAACAAAACATCACCGAATCACAACCAGAGACAGTTCAGGATAGAGAAGGCGAGGATTCAGCACCAAGGACAGCTCCAATCCGCAGAGGAACCAGAGGCGACCCTAGTGCGGGAGTCTGGGGGTCAATGGACATAGCATAAAACAAAAAAACACCTTGTTCCCCCCCTAACAGTCTTAATCTGAAGCATAAATTTACCAGAGTGAAGGGCAACCGCTATAGGTTGCTTTATTTGATCATCTTTCAAAACATTTTTTTTTTTTTTTTTTTGTTGAATGTTGGTCACTAGCCTCCATTACAAAGTGCTTATAGCCAGGATTTAGACACGTTTTCACCATTTCTGTGTTCACCATGTGCGTTACACCACACTACTCCATTCTGCAGGCCAACATTATTGGGAATTTTGGCATTCCCAAGATCTAAAAGTACAAACAATACTCAGAAATGCATTCCAATAAGAGTAATGTGAGAGAAGTAGCTAAAATGTGAAGGTATGTGAGTGACCAACAACAGAACTGCTACACTGAGTGTGTCCAGTGTAGCAGTTCTTTATACCGTTCCCTCATAAAGAACGGTATGAGGGAACTCTCGATGCAGCACCATCAGTGCCGCACGACACCTCTCGTCCTTTTGCACCGTTGGCTGCGTTTCTGAAAGCTCACGAGCTTTGCAGGATACTGGAAGTGTCTTCTTGTGATTCATGAATGGCCAGCGATAGCTGAGAAAAGGATCATCTTTGGAGATTTATGATGGAAATGCGCTTGAAAGAGGCTAGTGACAGCGTGTTTGCCGTTTTGCCTCAACGATGCCAGGAAAGGCAGCAACGATCCCGCTTCAACTTCCTGGTGTATGGGTGACCAGGTTCCTAGCAAAACGCGTACCACGACCACAGCAGATCGCTGTGACATGTCAGTAACTCACACTGGATCGCACTGTCAAGACAGAATAGATCAATGGACTTTGGTTCTTCCGTTGTTCTGCTAGAGAATGGAAAAGATTTTTCGTATCGCCTTCATCCCCAAAGTGTTTGAGCATTTAGACCCCAACTGAGATCCCAAAATGTCTTTATGGCTTGTGGTTTTGTTTGTACCACCTCAACATTATTAGCGACCCTTATCTGGCCAATTGAAACTTTCTGTAGTTGCTCTGTCTGCCATCCTGAATAAAATAGTGGACCAGTATTACTTAAATCATCAACGGCAGCAACACATTTTGATTCACTATTACCAGTAGTAATAATTTATTGCTGTCTGTGTAGGTACAAGACTTATGTCAAGGTGTTACAGTAGACCTTAGCGGAGTTCTCAAAAACTTTGACAGTTTGGGAAGGAAAGTAAGGCTGCGTTACGATAAACATTTTGGCGAGGAGTCATTAGTGAGTCCAATAAACTGGAGTGTGTTGACAACAGAAAAAGAAATGCTCCAAACTAAGGTCTTGAACTGCCTTTCATCATTACGCATTGATGTGACCAAAGGGGTTCCACAGGTGGCAACCGCCATCGATGACGGGGATAGAATTTTACCAGAGACAATCTTACGTGAACTATTTCTGATTATATACAATCACTACGAGTCTTCACTTTGTCCTTCCTGGCATGTCAGTTGTGGTCATGAAAGCATTGTTGCCACACCACCCCGAGTTGCTAAGATCCCCATCTGGTCAACCCTTCGAAGCCCCTGAGGAAGCAGCCCTGTTCTCTCTCATCTGCAGGATCCAGTTGGAAACATCATGGAAGCTGCGGGCCTGCTTCCTTTCGCACATCCCAAAGTCAACACTCCTTGTTTGCCAATGGAAGACCAAAGTCCTGCCACGCAGCAAGTTGGACGTCATCTCACGCAGTCACTCAGACAGACGTGCAACAAGCGACCCCATCATCTCGCAGCGGCTTCTGAGGCCGGAAGAAGTGTGTGGGTACAGGATTAAGTCATGGTGTTTACCGCCATAAACAGCAACTCCCTCCCAAAGGTCGCTGGTACAGAGAGGAAACCCATCGAGTTCACCAAGTGCTTCAGGACTATTGATTTACCTTCACTCTCCACTGGTACAGTCGCTCCCTCCCTCCCTCCCTCTCTGAGGGTCGTCGTCTCTGCTGCTCTCGCCCACTCCTCTTCCTCTTCCACCATTTGATTATTTTCAGCTCAGCTCTGGTGTGAACGCGCGCGCGCTCGTACAAGCGCACGTGCTCGGCCAGTTCGGTGCCTGGCAGGCCGGTTTGGGAAATACCTGGTCACGATCCACCAGCGAGGGGAGGGGAGGGTGGAGGGGACTGGTGAGGAGTTTGTTGCAGCGTCGTGGCTCCCTCTACCGTTCAGAAATGAACACTGCAGCTTGAAGGCGTCGTGAAGCCCCTGGCAGATGTGCAGCTTCAGAGAAAGAAAGAATAATGTGCGATGTATCCATTTCACTTAACTTTGGTAACTACTGCAAAAAAGAAAAAAAGAAGAAGAAAAAAAGGCGCTTATGAATGTGATTATTAAAAACACAAGTTGTCATTATATTTCAAAAAGATCTGGAAAACAGAATAATGCATTAACCTAGTGAATTTATACTGGGATGCTGATTTCAATTAGAAATGCTGGACTGACTGTCTCCAGCATTGTGGATGTTGGATACCAGATACCTCTGCCCGCCCCGGTGATAGAACGACGCGAAAATACATGACGGTCCCTTTAAATGACGAGTTCAGTCGGTTTAAAAACCAGGCGCTTTTGAGAGGGAAGCCCTAGCCCGGAGCGCCCTCTGGAGGCGACACTCTGCCAATGCACGGCACACCGAGAGGCCCGAGAGATGTTCCGAGTCATTATTCATTTTCTTAACCATCATGCGGGCCAAATTGGGATTAATTCTATCAAGTTATTACCTAAAAAAATAAATAAATAAATAAAATAAAAAAAATGAAAAGAAAGCTCGGCTTCGTCATTCATCAAAAAGACTATTGGCGCCCACAGAGCTTTCCACCTTCTGCGACCCCAGCTTCTTCCTCAGGGTTAACCCTAACCCTAACCCCAGGTTCATTCCTGCCATTGCACAGTAAAGGACTGTAT
Organism: Poeciliopsis turrubarensis; assembly: GCA_010277015.1. NCBI lineage: Eukaryota > Metazoa > Chordata > Actinopteri > Cyprinodontiformes > Poeciliidae > Poeciliopsis > Poeciliopsis turrubarensis. Next base: position 670,674 of record VMRN01000148.1, on the reverse strand, counting down.
TTAATCCATGTATTTAAAATTTACAGCTATGCATGTATTGATTTCCACCGCTGCAGGACATTATGGATGACCGATTATTTCAAGAGCCTTAAGCCAAATGGGGACACCAGTTGTTTTCAGAAATTTAAATGGTTTCCGTGTATATTCAACACATCCAAACCCACATTGTCGCCACAGTGACACGATTAGCAGGTAGAGCCGACTACCTGACCGTACGCAGGCTTTAAAACACTTGGTGTGAAATGCTTGTTGCTGACTTTGCTCTGGTCCTTTGTACAAGCAGAACAGCTGATGGAAGCATTTGATTTAAAAACATGACGGAAAAACAAAGCTAACATTAACTCACAAAACAAAACAAAGTCGGGTACCTTCAGTACGGAAAGGTGCGCCTGAAAACGTCTTAGTGAGGAAGATGTCAATGAAATGACAGCAAAGCTGGGACCTCACGCTGTACAGGGACTGAGTTTAAGCCGTGGTGCCTGCATATATTTCAGGAAATTTCGTAGCATAATTTGCATAGGTAGGTTGGTGTACTTAAAAAAAAAAAAAGCCAGTTCATTTGCTTTTTAGCTTAAAAAGTAAGGGTGAGCTCATGGTCACCTTTTTCATCCAAGTGCAACAAAAATCTGCGTTTGTTGTTTCTTAGACAGCAGGTGGCGCCACAACCAGGCTGTGCAAAACAACCTGAGCTCTATAAATAGCAGGACCTATTTATAGTTCAGATTTCACCTTTTATCACTTGGAACACGGATACTTTTCCTATTCTGTATTTAGACTAAAATACAGTTTTTTTTTAACTCTTTGCGACGCGCAGGCTTCTCTCACAATCAAACGGACAAACGATTGTAATTCCATTTAAGTTTATGATAAAAATCCAATGAAACAGCATCATTGATTTATACAAAGAAGCAGTCAGCCAATTGTAATTAAGCTTTTAAAAACGACGACAAAAAAAAAGAAAGAAAAGAAAACGAACATGGTTAAATAAAAAGTTACAAATTCATAAATTCGTTGACATGCTGCTAAACAAGATCATCTCTTCCCACCAGTATGTGACAAAAATATTTAGTTACAACTTGACAGTCTTTTGTTCGACAGAAACACACAAAATGTTTTAAGATTTCGGTGGAGGGGAGGGGGGCAGAGGGGGAGGGGAGCAGAGAAAAAAAAAATAAATCCACACACATCTAGATTTACTATTACCTTGGCCAAGAGAAATACAGCTACTACACGTTGTCATGGCAAGTAGAAAAGGTGGAGCCAGAAACTCAAGACAGGACCTCAGATAGAATTAAGAGTAAAAAAAAAAAAAAAAAAAACAGCTCATAGGGAAAAGGGAAAAAAAAGAAAAAGGTGTAGGTCGGTGACAAATTGTCCATTTTGGTGAGGGTGAGATCCTGATGTGATGCGGTTCCGGGAGCAAAGTGTTGTGCGTCTCAGTAGATCCGGCCTCGGCTCCTGCTGCCTCTCGCCCAGAAGCCTCGTCCTCGTCCGCCCCTGAATCCGCCGCGCTGTTCTGCATCGACACGGCGCCAGAAAAAAATAGAGCTCAGTCAGAAAACAGCAGGCTCACACAGGACGGCGAGCATTAGTCTGTAGAGTGTGCAGACATGTTCTCCGGGGAGCAAAACTTTCAATCAGGACTAATTGTAACTTTAGGCCTTAGAAAAGGCATGAAATAAACACAGAGTGAATGACTGTGGACTGGAACGTTGTGGTCAATTGTTTCCAAGCGAAACGTCTTACGGTTGTCTGCTTGCCAGGCTTTTGTGAGATTTGGTGAGACAAACTGAACCGACTTTTTATGGCATTTTCCGACCAACGCTGGCTGCGTGTGCATTACAGACGTGCGCAAAACCTTTGGAATTGGTGACATTTTGAGCCAGCCCGGAGATGACCCGAGTTTCTGGAATAGCTTTTTAAAGAGTGAACAAATGCAGCGAAAACAGGAACAGATGTGGAACAACCGTGAACAGAAACATGCGCCGCCAGACGCTCCTCACCGTAGGTGAAATTGCCGATAGAGGCGCTGTACTTGCCGCTGGGCGGGTTGTATATCTGTCTGGCGTCCCGCCGTGGCAGAGGCGTGATCTGTTTTTTCATGCTAGCGCCAGATCCCATTTCCTCACCCGACGGACGTTTAGGCCTGCGAGCACAAAAGAAAAGACACACAAAAAAACAAAACAACAAGCTGGAACGGACAATGTTCAAACGTGAGGCAAATGTCTTCTGGCTTTGAAACGATTCGCTCACGCTGCTGCCTCCGGCTTCTGGACGGGTTTCCAGGATAAGGTCACTGTGCTCTTGTATGACGGAGGGTTGTGGAAAAGATCCTGGAAGGAAAACAAAGACTTTCTTTCAACTCAGTTGAGGAAAAGAAGGTTTCAGACTGCTGGGCTACTTGTCGTTTTTAAAGTTTGGAACCAAGTAGAGTCTGGTGAAAAATTGGAACTTCCTGGAGATAAATGCAAAACAGCTAGCTAGGAAGGATATGGTAGCGGCTAGTTAGCGGTAGCCTCAACTACGTTGAGGCACAGAATGCACTGAAGGCGTTTGAGTGCAAAAACCCATAAGAGGAAAACAAGCATAAAATATAAAGGAGATTAAATAGAAGGACAAAACACAATTTAAGACCTGTAACAAAGTAACTGAGGCCAACTTACTCTTTTTTTTTTTTTAAAGAACTTAAGACATTGGAAGGCCTTAATTTTAGATTCATAAAGTTCAGATTTTTTTATGGATGCAGACACCATCATTGAGAACGGCTTTGATGAGCCAGTTATTCCTGTAGCTGTGATCCAGAACAGCATGCCATTATTTATCCTTAGTCCATGTTTGTGTACGAGTCGCACCATTTTATTTCTTCCCATATTTTGTTTTAATTTTCCTAATGTCAGAGGAAACACCTGCTGTTCCTAAATTTGGCCGAGGAAGTTTCTTCCCAAAACTGAAACATGTAAAGAAATAAAAAAAATAAATAAATAAATCATCTTAGCTCAGCTGAACATGGTTGTATTTTAATTTGCATCCTTGATAATATTGATGATGTTAGCTGCAATTGTAGTAGCATCTTTACATGAAAAGGAGTATAATGTTCGACTAGTTAGTACAAAAAAAAAAAATCACGTGTTTCTCAAGCCCTTACCTTGATGAGGACGTTGATGTTGTTCGTGATCTTGAGGGCCACCACTTTGATTTTGTTCTGGTAGGAATTAAAAATACCGTTTTAGTCAAGAGGATTTATTTATTATTTTTTTTACAGCAGACTCGCTCATGCCGTTTTCTAAACGTGGGTTTGAAAAACAAGACAGTAACCTCTTCTGTTTTCAGAGCGTCGCCCGTCTTCCCCTGCAGCGCCATCCGCAACTGTCTGATGTAAACCTGCAGACCTCTGGCAAAATACTGTAGCCTGTTGCAAACAAACAAACAAACCCAAAGGCAATTCCAAATGAATCAGGCTGAATAGCTAAGCTAACCTTCTGTGCACGACGGTCATCTGCAGGAGTTTTCGCGGAGGATCGAGTGTCACAGCCTCACCTGATCTTGAAGTCTTTGAGGCGCTCGGCGTCAACTTTGTCCACTAGAAAGTCTGGCAGCTTCTTGCCCAGCTGGTGGAAGCCGAAGAGGAGACACTCCACATAGCTGAACTGCAGCTTGGGCTCCTCGCTGGCGGAGTTTTCGCCGTTCTCCACCTCGTCGGGCGGCAGAGGCATGAACTCCTGGCAAACCGCGACAAGCGGTCAGCGAAAAAGTGGCCCACAATGCTTCTGTGTTTGAATGGTTTATAGAACTTTTTTTTTTTTTTTAAGTAAATCTCACTACTGGAGTTTTATATTGATGTATTGTTTTCTTTGTGCCGATTAGCCAATGGGGAAAAAAAAAAAAAGGCGCACAAAGAGCGGAAATAAAGACAATAGGTTGAACGGCTGCTCTTACAAACTGGAACCAACTCATGTTTTTAAATAAGGATTTAACAGGCTAGTTATTCCATCTTTTGGTTAATTTTTAGGTGCAGAATTCAAAAAGGTCAAACTATTGTGTTGTTATTATGTATACGCTGATTGAACAATGAACACTCAAAAAACGATCCGACTTTTCTCCTCAACTTTTGCTGTCGCCATTTTGCAAACGAGTGTGAGAGTCACCAGGCAGCTGGCGTAAAAAAAAAAAAATCTAATTATTATTATTTTTTTTGCAATCGACGTCACATCAGTATGAAAGACTAATAAACAAACATGAAAAAAGAAGAATATTATGGTCGACAATTTCTGTGTGTTTAAGTTTTATAAACGCACAACATATTTCCTGTTTGCTATAGCTTTTCCCCATTAATTACGGTTTTTATTTATTTCTGTTAATGTTCTCAATTTCTCTTTTTATTTCGTTAGTTTTAATCAACTATAACAACCTTGCTAAATAGGGGAGTTTTTTGTTTTTACTCTGTCTGAGAAAATCGGAGGAATTAATAATCCGAGTGTCACATACGTTTCTAACTTCTCACAATATAAACACCAGTATAATAACTCTCACCACCAGCTTGGTAAACAACGTGTTGAGGTTGGCCTCCAGCTTCTCCATGTCTCCGCAGAACGGACTCATCTCAGCCAGCAGCTTCAGCACCTGCCAACACACACACACACAAACACACACACGCGCGCGTCTTTACCCTCGCTAAAATATTCATCGTTAATGAGAACCGGCGCTGCGTGGCGCAGGCTTAACGACCCGTTAACACCAAGCAGTTGGCCGCCGCCTCCGACAGGTGGCTGCCACGCTGACTTTGTTTACCGCCACAAACAAACACTCAGCAAATGTCAGCGTCCTCGCAGCAGAGTTCACAACCAGAGAGCGCTGAAACGCTGAGTCAGCCCGGAGCCGCCCGGGTCAGGAAGCTGAGTTTTGGTTTTTTTTTGGGGGGTGCGGGGGATTGGGGGGAGGTTGTGGAAACACGCACTACGGGTTATTCTGAGCAGAGCCGACTGCTAAAGATCAGCTTCAGCTGATGGATTTGAACGTTTTTTTTGCTTGTTGTGCTTGAATATGGCAAAACTTTAATTACACAACGAATCATATGTTGGACATTTCCAAAGTTTGGCAACAACAACAACAACAACTCTCCCTGATAGTATTTATTAAAGATGCGTCTCGTCATTTTTGAAGTAATCTGAAATTGTATCAATAGCTGTTTTATTTGTTTTCTCTTACTTATTACGCTTTCTATTGAAATTAATTATAACTAAAATATCTCAGAACGTGTTCATTATTAATTCCATGGGCCATCATCATCATCATCATCATCATCATTCTTATGTTACTCCAGTGTTTTCTGGCTACCTGGAGCTCAGTGTTCGCTTCCCCCTCACACACACCAGCCTTCCTGCCTGCATGAAACTGTTTCTTTATGAACATTTTCACTCCTTCTTACCGGGCAGCAGCAGCTGATCTGAACTCTTCCTCAAACTGTCCCTGGTCACATCTCTGTCATCATTATCCTCCGATGATAATAAAGCCCCTGAATCACTAAATCCCGACTGAATCTCCTCCAACGGTCAAAGTTAAGTTTCGTAATTAACACATCGGTCAGACTGACACATTTTTCTGACTGGGCTTATGCGCTTTTTAGCTTCTGTCGTAGTTGTTGTGACCCGCCCCGTCTCGTATCTGCTCATTTTCTTGGACTCCGGTTAGCCAGGGAGAACCGAGGGATTTCACTGGATAAGCCCAATGTCCGTCAATAAAATCAACCAATGGGCTGTCGCGGTCGATAAAAATTAGATTTTTTTGTTAAATTATGACAGTCGTAGGGTTGCTAGATACGGACAAGAAATGCATCAGTCTGGACTTGAGATGGTCAGTCCCTTGAACTCGACCAATTTCACAAGTGATTTATGGTTAAGTGGAGAATAAAGACTCAAAAAAGAAAACAATTTGATGAAAGAACACCAACTGAAGAGCCATAATTAAGCCAAAACTGTACGAAAAATATATGAAATTAGCAACTAAGATATATATATATATATATATAAAAAAAACCTTTGTAAATGTGTTCAACCCAGAATTTCTCAAATGGCCATTTTGGCATCATCTGATTCACATTCAGCTAAAAACTAAATCTATTAACCACCTTTTGCTATACAATTACTAATAACTCAAAGAACTTTTCATCCACTTTTTATAGCACAATCCAGTAACTATGTTAACTACAGTTGTTACAAAATTAGTATTTAGCAACTATATAATCCTATATGAAGTATGACTTAAAAGAAATTAGATTAATTTAACAACTTGAAATTGGGACTCTGTCTCTTTAAGAAGCTCCTGCTCTTTCTGAAACGCCTCCTTCAGAAGCAGAAACCCTCTAACAACGATTTAACCGGCGCGTCACTGGTGAACTGTTAGTGAAAGTTTAGACATCAACTTATTTCAGTAGTTTGCAAAACTTGAAGAAAAACATTCGCCTCCTTTTGCAACAGCAGCCACATTCATCTAAAACTCTTTGGGTTTCCTGCTGGAGTTTAGGAAGGATTTACATAAGAAGGAAGCACTCAACCATTTTCAAGGTCACAAAGGTCTTTGCCTTGAAACTTATCTTTTCAATTTTATGTTTTTATTTTATCCCTTTCCTGCACTTAAGGTTATTTTAATAGAAGCTGGAGCTAATTATTCGTCCTGCGAGTTGTATTTTGTAGAAGTTTCGCAAAGGTTGTCGTGACATGAGGAAGACCTACCAGCCCAGGCCCAGAAATAAGTGATCAGCAGTTTAAGAAAAAGAAGACGAACCCACCTCCAGCTGGATGTCCAGCTCTGCTACGGGACTCGTCAGGGTGCTGAGGTTAGGCAGCACATGTTCGCAGAAATAAGTCACGAATCGGGTGGAATGGACGTTTTTCTGAAAAATAAAGATGACCGTGATATGTTCACACTTACATTTAAACGAATCAACTTCAGGGTTCGTACATTTTTTCCACACAGTAAAATTCAAGCACTCTTCAAACATTTTCAAAGTCAGTTTTCAAACTTTTCTAGCACCACACACTGGAGATCAAAACAATAAAAACAAACAAAACAAAAACAGATTTATAATTACATGATATTATTAGTCTTGTAATAGTAATCACCTAACTGGTTAGAGAGCAAAACACTACTTTAATAATAATAATAATAAAAAATCCCCAATTTTAATAACATTGTTTAACAAATAATATATAAACCAGTTTCATAAGTCAATGAGTCATTGAGCCATTCGAAATAATAACATTTAATTCATTGTAATAATCCAAATAATCTGTGTTGAGGTAAATGACCTTCCTGCTTAAATTAAAATCTTAAGTATAATATACAAAGAAAGTTACATATAAAAGTTAAAAAAAAAATGCTCCTGCCAGGTTTTCTGGCATTTAGAAAATAGAAATTATTTTAGTAATTAAACTGACCTAAACCAAGAAAAGTTCAGCCTGATTTAACTTCAGGCTGAGGGGGGAAAAAAGAGGTTGTCTTTTTATTAGGTTAATAAAAATATCCGATTTCAACTGTAAATAATGTTTTCTAAATTTAGGCTTTTAGTCGAATGTTACATTGAATTTTATTATCAAATTGTGCAGTTATAATATCGAGCACTTTCAGTTACTTTACACAGAAATCAAGCGCTTTCCAAACCTCGAAAACACCAAAATGAAATTCAGTCATTATAAAGAGTCTGTGAAGCAGCTGAACGAACCCTGTAACTGTGAACAAACCCTGTAATGTGTTTCACTACTGCAGATAAGTGAGGCTGAGAAGCTTAAAAACACACTCGCACAAAGTTTCCAAACGTAAAACTGCGTCATGCAACTGTAACATAAAGTGTCAGCCACACGTTCAGATGCCGCTACTCACAGAGAATAAGGGGAGAGCCTGGCGGGTGCACTGCAGCAGCCGGTCCACGGCGTCGGGGTCTGCTGGGTTGAGGGCCTGCTCCAGGTCGGCCTGCTCCACCACCAGCTCCACCAGCTGCTGCCGCCCGTTTACCGACTGCAGCACGCGCAGAGCGGACACCACACGCATCAGGAGCACAAACTCCTCCCCGGTGACGTCCTCCAACACCTGAGGAGACAGCGGGGAGGTGAGCTCTTCCTCATCAGATAGTGGCGTCGAGTCAAGCACTTGTTCTACATAAATCAAACTGAAGGGGGCAGTGATGTGCCGTTTTAGGGCACAATCAAATAACTATGTTAACTTCAGTTGTCGTAAAAATCCAATGACTTAAAAAGAGATTGGGTTAATTAATTAACCCAATCATCACAACATGGCTGCTCTTTTAACCCTTTAATATTTTTCACTGACAAGTAGCTCATTTAAAAAGCTCATCGTTTGCCAGGTGTTTGCTAATTGCTGCTGGCTAGTCTGAAGGAATCGCCAGAGAGAGCTGCTCCGTGAGGAGGAGCTTCGTCTGGAAGGCGGGTCATATCAGGCTTTTTTTTTTAAAGCCGAATGGTTGCCACGTAAATTAAAGTATTTCTCAGAGATGCATTAAGGAATTAAAGCAACACTCCAGATATGCTTTTGATGAAGGAATAACATAACATGATGCAAAGCTCAAAAAAGTAGATTTTACTTGCATTTAAATAACACATCACCATTTATTCTCTAGAGTGTTTACTTAGAAATCAATGACACTCTTAGTAAAAAAAAAACAAACAAAAAAAAAAAACACCGATACCAGCAGTTGTTTAGTAAAACTTTTCTTCAGTTTAACTTATAAACTAAACTATTAATGTTTCAGGTTAATTTTCTAAACTACAATAAACTTACTGTTAGGGATGTTCAAATATGAAAAATTGGACTGATGTTGGTAACCGATAGCAACACTACTATCATGTTCGATTTACCAATATTTTATTTTGCAATCTTGTTTTATCCAATTATTCGATTAATCATAAGAACAACAACAGCTTTTTTTTTTTTAACTTTTACTAGAGTAAAAGCATGTTCAAGTATTGCTGCTCTTACTGGAGAATAAGTTTTGACTACTCTACCCTCCTCTATTTACCAGTCTATCGCGTTATATGTTGAGCTTTCTCCGTTAGCATTATCCAAAAATAAGAAGAACGACCGAAGCCAACAGGTTTCCCTCCGAAAACAAACCTTCTTGGTCTCAGTGAAGACGTATTCCTCCACCTCCTTCGTCATGACATCCTCGGGCAAGGTCTTCAGCTTGGTGGCCAGGAACTTGATGGCCCTTTCTCGCACGATGTCCTCGCCCTGCAGGATCTGTGAAAACAGACCTCCAAGGGTCCCTGGACCACCGGGGACAAAAAACATAACTTTGTTTTTTAATAACGCTTTAAGAGATTCTAAACAAAATCAACGCTTTTTCACCAAATTCTATGATCCGCAACATGCAAACATACGAACAAATCCTTACCCTTAGCATCCATTTTGAAGATCGAAATTAGTGCCGCGTTCACTTGGTTGAACTCTGCAGTATCATCTAGAATGATAGCAGATACGATTATTAGGACTACTTATTAGCCCCAATAAAAATAGTAATAAACCTGATCCACATCACTCATTACCTGTCTGAAGGAGCTGGGTCAGAATGTCAGCGACTCTGAAAATGTTTTCGCCTGTCGCGAACCGGGGCAACTCCTTAATGGCTTGTCGTCGAATCTGGATAAAGATGGGTGGAGCTTATTTTCAAGTCCTGGCATCTCGCCTGAAAAACAGCTCAGGACTTTCTGTCGAAATAGCTAATTACATTAGACAACGTGCAGCGGTAACGGCTGACACGAGGACCTGATGATGAATCGGCTGCACAAAGATTTGAAACCATTTTAGAGGACTGGTATTTCCTAGTTCTTTAAACGAGAATCACATTTAAATACCTAAATACATTTTACAGATAACATTGCTGCTCCAAGGTCATATTTAATAAAGGCTTGTTTGTCAGATTAAAAGCACCATTTTAAGGAAAAGGAAACAACCCAGACGTAGGAATGCCTGAATTGTTGGGGGTTTTTTGTACTCACGGACACATCTTCATCCTCGCAGAGATCAAGCTGAGCATTTATGGCCGCATCAGCCAACTCTGGAAAGCTGCTGAAGAACTTGGGGATAAATTGAGCTGCCAGTCGCTTCTCTTTGGGACCTCCCCTCACGCCGTCCAGGATTGCTTGGTATGCATCTTTGTGCTGCAGAATAAAATACACGAGTTTATGAGTTTGGTGAAAGCAAAAAAAACAAAACAAAACAAAAAAAATATAAATTAACAAGACAATGTACACGACATACGACGGCTGCAGTTTGTGGTAGAGCCCTCAAAAAAACAAGCTTTTCAATAACCTATTGAATATGTTGCAGGATGTTCCATTGATTATCCTCAATGGATAACATGATATATACATACACAAAAATATATATATATATATATATATATATATATATATATATATATTTGTAATATTTCTTTTCTGTTCCGGTTGACAAAGTAGAATTTTACTGATGAAGCTAAAAAATGAGTTTATAGAACATATGGAATAATAGTTTAATTTAAGGATTTAGCTGTAATTTTTATTTTGTATTTTTTTTTAAAGAAATAATGCAACAGAAACTTTAAATTGTTCTGGTGTGGAGTAATCTTTGTTGCTGTATTTAAATGGCAACATTCAATTTTTTTTAGAGAAATTTGACGTGCCTCTTTTTTTAATCTCTCATTAAATGTACTTTTATTGGCAAATGAAGTACTATTCTACCCACTACAACAACAAAACATTAACAACATAAAGATTTTGACTCAAAACCTCTAGCAGTTTCAATATATATATATATATATATATATATAGATATATATATATATATAGAAGGACACTGTTATTTTCAACCAACACACATAGTCTTATTTAGGAATTCTTTCGTTTCTCTTTCGGAGAAAAGTTATTTTTTCTCCCTCCACCAACACAAACGGGATGAGAATGTTTCCATCAGGCTCCACACATTGACAGGACAAAAGTTCGCATCCCCGGTACCAATGAATCAAACGTGACTCCGTTCAAACTATTTGTCGGAATTAAGTGTCGCAAGTTCCAGAAATGTGGGTCTGAATGAAAATATGGTGATGGATTTCGCGAGTTCTCAGCTCAGTTTACGGCTCGGGTCGTTCACGTTAGCCTGGTCACTATTGTAGCTAGCTGCGGCTAACGGAGCGCACACACCGTGTCAATAAATCCACTCGGTCCGGGCAAAGCGCCCGCGCTCTGGACAATGCAATGAGACTCAAAACACCGCCGTGTTCAAAACTGAACGGGCTGTCGCTCCCTCACCTGGCTGAGGTTCTCTTTAGCATCAGCAAGGATCCCGTAGTTCCGATAAAGCTCCTCGATTGTGACCGCCATCAGCGTGTGTCCCTGTCCCTGGCGTTCTCGGAGAAGACCGCTGGTGAAACCACGGGAGAGAGAAAGAAACGATAGTACCTCGCGGGGTGGCTGTAGCTCAGTTTTGGAGGACCGCGCAACCACGAACGTCGCAATGTCGGATACTATCGTGGAAGCAACAGAAGCGCGAGGGTGAAATTTCGAGAAAATCGTGAATGAACTCCCCCCCTCCGAACGTTCGTTTTCCCGCAATGTTCTCTCTGGCTTAATGGCTGCTACAATGCTACGGAAGACGAGGCGGTGCGCAGGCGCCGCTCTTGCGCGAACAGACGGGCTGAGAGCACGTGACACGCAGGAACGGAAACTGTGTGTCACCGCGTCCGCCATTTTACGAGTGGCAAATCCGTCTGGTACGCTGTCATAGGTCAATGTAACCATCGGATAATTCGGAAAACACAACCAAAACCACATCCACAACGCAGAAAATATATACATATTTTTTGTTTTGTTTAAGTTATAAAATACAATTAATTGGTTTTGTACCAAAAGACTGGTGTGATTGTGAAACGGTGTCTCAGACGTGAAATGTTTTAGTAATAATGATGTCAACCCTGTTTGATTAGTGGGAGACTAATAAGAAGTTTTGAATCACTGGCTGTCTTATTTTAATGCTTATTTGAGTCAATATTTAAATATTTGAAGGGCCTTGTTAATAGTTTTAGCATGTAAAGTGCGTTGGGAATGTGGAGCCTGGGCCATAAAATGCTACAAGCAGCAGATATAAGAGGTTAAAACTACATAAAAATATACAAAAGTAAAATTAATTCATACCATACAGACTTCTGTTTTTGATTTTTTTTTTTTTTTTTTTGGTCACACATTTCAGATAATCAAACATGCATAATATCGGAGAAGGAGAACATGAGTAGAATCCAAAATCCAAACTAAAATGTCAAATGGTTTTATTGACTAGAGAAGTGCCACCCTCCACACCAAATTATGTGGAAAAAGTATTCTGTCCCCTTGCTTAATTCTAAATAAAGTGTGATTTCCCCACAATTTTCAAAAGACAAGTTTCATTTTAAAACCAACACCCAGGTCTGACTCCTGCTAGACCTGTTCCATTTAGAAATCAGTTAAGTAGAACCTGTCTAACTGCATGAAACGCAGAACAGACGATCTCAACGACAAACGATCTGTGATGTTCTGAAATCATTCATTCTGTTGCCGGCCCAAAAATCCTGGAGGAAAATGCGATGCCATCAGTTCGTAGCCATAAACTTAGGCACACATGTGTAGCGCAGCGGGACAAACATCCAAACCAGTCAGCATCAAGTATGTTAGGGTATGAACTAGACACTAATCTATTCCATAATATCCACTATTTACATAATAGATGGTGTTTTAATTCCTGCTCTGAATAGATTGATAGAAAAATCGGGTAGCCAGACAATTTTATAAAAATGTTGTCAATGCATAATACTCAAAATTACATTTGCTAAACTAAAACTGAGGCTAATTTTAAACAGCTCAGAATATGGTGTTACTAGAACCCATTTACAGAGACCTGAGTCATACGAAGGTGCATTATTGTCATGCTGACATCTTTCCAACCTGACTGTGTTGTTTATACTTTCATAGGCATAAAAAAACACAGAAATCTGTACATATTTGACAATGTTAACAAGCAATATTGACTTATAAAGAGCCAGAGCACAGAGAAAAACCTGCATGGAGTCAGAAAAACAGACATTTTTAAAGATAAAACTGCAGCTCATTGGAATAATAATAATAACAGAAACTTTTGTTGTCACAGTCTTATTTATAAGGGACAATTAATAAGTCAAAGATTGACTCTGAAGTTTATGATAAATCTAACAGAGGTAAAGCAGCTTTACACACTGATCTGGACTCATTTCTTCTGGTTCCACAGCAAAATGTTTTCTCAAAAATAAAGCAACACAAACTGAAGTCAGATGAGACAATTTTATTGAACTACGTTTTTCCAACAATACTGTACAAACAGACTTTCAACACAACCGACAAAAGTTCAGTATCTTCACAAGAACCTAATTCCTGCTCCGAACTGGAACCCGTCGCATATCCTGCAAGGAAAACAGAGAACACTTGTGAGACCAAAATCAAAGTAAGCCAAAAGAAAAAAAATTAAATTGGTTAAGCTAAATGAAATAATCATAATAATCATAATCATTATTCTGATTATGATCATCTGAAAAATAATCTGAATTGGTTAAGCAAAATGAAAAATAGGTTCTTTATGGTACAAACCACAGGGTGAAAATAGTGATATAAATTATTTTATCATTATGTCTTTTTTTTCCATGATGACAGGTGAGGCTCCCTGATCACACGTTACCGATATAGAAAAAAAATATTTTATGGTAGAAACAGAAGCTCACACTGATTTTATTTTTTTTAAACCTAACCGTCCACTGATTTATTTTTTAATTAAATAAGTTGCTCTGTGAGGTGGAAACTTGGTGATTTCAACTCCAAAGAGGAGCTACGTGTTGAAGGCGGGGCTAGGTCCACCCAGGCATTTTCATTTTGATGAGGGAACAACATTATAACATGATGGAAAGCACAAAAGTTGATTTTATATAAGAATGCCCCTTTGATTTTTTTCTTAAAATTGTTTATGCTCTCCTTATTAGGTGCTCAAAAATATTTGTTAAAGTCTCTCTGTAAGGAGAAAATTGAAAATTTATAATAACTATAATAAAGATAAAATTTTCAAAATTACCATTTATTATTTGGTGTTATTATTTTTTCCTATCTTATTTGACATTTGGAAGCCCGTTAAATCTGCACGGTAACCGATCTGAACAATACATTATCCATGGAACTAATAATCAGATTCATATTAGGGAGGCTTTTTTTCTCATAACCATAAAAACAACACAAAGGTCTAAAGTGTCTACCTGTCTCCACTTTGGACTCCCATGGGAATGCAGTAATTCAATTCCACTCTGGCAATGTTCCCCAAACGCAGCACGATGCCCAGCCCATAGGACCAGCGGATGCATTCTGCCAGTTTCTTCAAATGTGCCTGAGGCCCCTCGCCTTGACGGAAACAGAACACGGGATCTCAGTCGAATGGGGTGGAAAAAAAAAAAAAGAACAGATGTCTGCGAGAGGTCCGGCTATTTTCGCCTCACCGTAGTTGAGGTTACAGAGGTTTCCGGCGTTAAGGAAGAAATGGGTTCTGAAGAGATCGCCGAAACCGCCTCGGCCCGGTCTGAAAGGCAGAGGCGTGTAGAGGTGGAGGCCTCCCGCCCAGTAGGCTTCACCTCCCAGGAAATCACCTGAAGCCAGTGAAATCAGTAACAACGGCTTTAGAGTTGAACACCAAATTTCAACTTTGCTGATAAACGCCTTTGTCTTACCGTCACTTTGTGGGCCCATGCTGTACATACTAAATCCTCTGATGCTGGTCGGGCCACCGAGGTAGAACCTACAAGTTAGCAAAGATACAGTGAGGTGTCTGTTTTTTTTTTTTTTTTTTTTTTACAAAATATCCTGGGGGAAATTTGAGGTACTCGTTCCACATAGTTGTTTCTCTAAATATTGTTCTTTAATGTACCTGTCTGCAATGCATGTTGACTTATCACCAATGGGTAGAAGAAGGCCTCCCCACAATGAGGCAGAAATAACCTGAATGGAAAAAAAAAAAAAAAAAGCAAACTGTTAAGAACAAACTTGGCTTGTGCATTGAGACGACATAATAAAAGTTCATTGCAGGGCTGCAACTATTGATTATTCTAATGAATCGGATTAGCATTTTCTATCTGTAGATCTGACAGTCGTCTGCATAACAATGGAATAGAAGGCCGTGTTTTCTGAGCGTGGACCCCAATGGGAGCAAATGTAAAGAAAACAGAAGGAGACCCAGAACTGAGCCCTGAGGCACGCCACAAGAAAGTTCCAGGAAATCAAACAGCAAAAAAGAAAGGTGGCTGTTTTTTTAATAGTTTGGCCAGGGGTGCGACTTGTACTCCGGAGCGACTTATAGTCTGGAAAATACGGTAAATACTAACAGCTGCTACCAATTGATGATTTAAGGAGGTTTCCATGTGAAAACACAACCAACCCACCGGTGGAGCAAAACCGTCACATTCTGTAAATCAAGCAATAAACCTGGAAGTTTTTGAAATTTTCTAAACTTAACGGTTTAAAATTGGACGGCGTAGTGTGACGTTGATACAGGCGGCTATTTTTAATGAGATTCAATAACCTCTCAGTTGAGTTGTTAGTGTTTTTTGCTATTAACTCGGGCTTATCTTTGAGTTTACATTTTTTATGATGATGTGAATCAGTTGAGTGTAACAGAGAGAGAAAACAGACAAAATCTGTCAGTGGAGCGTGACATTTTTCACCCCCACATTCAAACCCGCCATCATCCAAACTGTATTTTGGACGATGATCTTTGATTAGTGGATCAGGAGTTCAACGATAAACCTCACCGAATCCAAAACAAGAGTTCTGTTGAGTTGAATCTCAAAGTCCTCCTTCAGGAACCTGGCGTCGCCCCCGGTGTAACCAGCCAGTTCCTGCACAGACACGAAACGTCGGCGTTACAAACAAGAGCCGTCACATTGTGGCAGTAAACAGCTAAATGAAAACGTTCCAGTGAAGACCGAACCTGATGAATCTTCAGTAATCCACCTTTCCTCGGAAGGATGGAAGAGTTCCTGGTATCGATGACCATAGAGTGCTGGAAAACAAGACAACGGGCGCTAACAATATTCAATTTGCTTTTTCTTCTCAGAAATGTCATTGTCTCCCACTGGACAGCAACATCTAAATAAGCCAGTGAAAGTCTCTTCATTAGAAGATATTAATGAAGCTTTTTTGACCATCTTACAACCAATTCTTTTTTGTTTTCTTTGGAACCAAACGGCAATTTTTGACCACATACCATAACGTTTTGGTGTAAACAAGGAAGACAAATACCGAAAGGGAAGACTTGAGCGAATGGCCACTCTCCTGTCGGATGGCGAAAGAGGCCGTCTGACCCAGAGAGCCCAGCTCCCTCCACACCGCTTCCCACTTTAGGGTTTGGCTGGTCTTCCACAAAGGAAACTGCATGTGGTAGGTGTGAAACAACTTTTGAGTTAGTAGAGATCTGCAATAATAATTTATTATACAGCATTTTCCCGTGACCAGTGGTTGTTTTTTTTTTAACTATTTAATTACACCACAGTACGTTCTGAATGAAAGGCTCATGTCAGACAAGTAAAAACTCCCACAAGACGTTACTGAAGAAGCTGATTGTTTCTCAGAACTTGAACTCAATCAGATCCAAACAAAGAGACAAAAAAAAAAACAACCCCGAAACCAAACAGCATTCCTGATGGTGCAAAATGTGACAAAACGGCACTGAAGCGAAGCGCTTACGCTAAGTTCTGTAGAGATGCCTCGATCCGTCTCACTTAGTGAGCTCCACGGAAACTGACCTGTAACTTTGTATGCGTTGACGGAGATGCTGAAAGCGAAAAGAAAAGAGATGTCACGGTTTTTACATTTGGTGGAGGTTTTAATCCGTGTCTACGGTTTAAAGTCCTTCTAATCAGATTGCGGAGCCTCACTGCTCTGTGAGGCGGACGCTTACAAACTGCAGCTCCGAGGAGGAGCTTTGTCCTTGAAGACGGGGCTAGAGTCACCCCGGCATTCTGCACCGCTGAATGGTTGCAAAACCATCCAGCGAAACCATGCATGAAAATAATCAAAGCAACACTCCAAGAACCTTTTGTTGAAGGAATGACATTATAACGTGACGTTAATCTCAAAAGAGTCAAATTTGCATGATACTATCCCTTTATGTTTTTGTATGTTCTTACAAAATTCGATTGACCTCAAAACTGTTTCTGTTTTCTGAGAGCTGATCTCATATCTTACTTGCGCTCAAACTGTCCTGGTTGGGGTTTGAAGAAGGAGAGTCCGTACGATGTCTCTTTGGTGCCGTAGGAGAACTGGAATGTCAGCTTTTCTGCCCGACCTAACACATTTGGTAATTTTAGTCCGAGTACCTGAAACGAAGGAAAGTAAAAGCAGGAAACGACTTATTTTAATAAAACCTGATGTTACAAATTACATGTAACCATATATAACTAAAACAACAACTAACAATAAAAAAAATAATGATAATAATAACAATAATAAATGTTAACTTGGCCCAAAAACTAACCATGCTCCCTTCATTGTTTCCGACCATAGTGTTATAGCTGCCTGTCAAACGCCTGAGCTCAGTGACCTCAAAGGTCACATCAAGACCATTCGGAAGGGCGCCTTCACCTGGAGGCAAAACAGAGCAAGAGGGATGCACCGACATGAAAATTTGGGCCAATAACAATATCCGATATTAATATTGCTGTCGCAGACAATAACGATATTATTTACAAGTAGTAAATATATATATTTCACTACACCATCGAAATCTTGAAAAAACAAGCACACCACGGACTTCATCAGTTTCTCTGCTTCAGTTAAACAGTAACCGCATTTAATCATATTCAAAATTACTCCCATTTATTGACGCAGCTTTACAGAAGAGACAGTGGGTGAAAATAGTAAAAATAACAATACAGACATTTTGGAGGGTTTTAAATATCATGAATTGGAATTTATTATGACAGCGCAAAGAAATTGATCAAAACAAATAGTAAATAATATGAAAAATGTCCACCATCACTTCCCTCACCCTCCAGAAACAAATGGAAACATGATGGAAGAAAACACTGGTTGTTAATACCGACCCAGTTTTATTCATTGGATCAACATCGATACGTAAAATGACTAACACCAGACGATACCGATGCAGATATATCGCGCGTCCCCATAAAACAAACTAAGAACATATGAACTCTGGAAAACGAAACTCTTCCAAATAAAAATGACATTGACACTACCTCGAGAAGTGTCAATGACAACCTCCACCTTTCTGAAGATACCGAGACGCAGCAGCTTCTGTCGCGCATCGTGAGACCTCCGCATCACCTGCGTCACAAATTCAAGCGTGTTGTTGCCAGCGACTGCTCCAAACACGTGGGCACTGAACAAGCAATAAATAATGCGGTGGGATAAGGCGGACGTACGTCAATCAGGTCTTTTGCCCTGAACACTTCGGCGATTTCATAACTCAAAAAGTCATCCCTTGTTCTTCCAAGTCCATCTATGTGGACTCGCTGGACAACAACCTGAAAAAAACAAACAAACAAACAGGAGAAAAACAGTCTGACATCTCACGAACAACCAAAATAAAACTCAACAGAGCAAATGACAAAACAAAATATCAATGGAAGTCATTAATACAGAGTCCTGTGTGGTTATAAAGCAATAAATACATCCTTTTTAAAGGGCAAACAGAGTAACAATGAGATAGTGCTACCATGTATTGAGATGTTTCTGCCTAAAATTAAAAATAGTGACATTCTCACGTTTTTGTTTTCAAGAACTTCTTGCTTTGGCTCCTGTTCAATCTCCGGAACGTCGACGTCATCTGCTTGGACGCCTAACTCTGGCCCCTGCATGGGCAGAGGGTCGAGGCTCTAAGGACACAAAATATGTGGAAAACAATTAAAATCACCCAAAGCACACATAGTGTTTTACCAAACTCATGTGTCAAAAAAAAATAAAAAAACCCATACATATTTAATTTAATCAGATGTTTAAACAGAACATGACGGATTGAGGGAGGAGTAACAACAGAAACAAAAACCAAACGTCACATGGCAACATAAGCAACACACATAATAGCCCTCGCATTAATGTTTTTAGGGCAACACTTTATTTGAGGGGGTGTGCGAAAGACTGACATTTCCCCACATGTCAGAGAAAGCTGTGTGGAGAATAATAGCTGGAAATAACGACTGACACTTATAATACTCTTCACAGCACAGAACAGAAATCTTCCACAAGTGTGCTTTTTCTCAACAGGTCCATGTGCCGTAGTGACAAATACACCGTAAACAGTATTATTTCAAGAATAATAACCAATATGCTACAATGTGTTGGCTCCAGCATTAATAGCTCGCTGTTCTGTTTCCAATGAAACCATCACACATGGTCACACAAGCTTCATAATGCAATGGGGAGAAATGGAGGGCAAAGGGCAACAAAAACAATGAGTCAGGAAATCACTTTTTCTGACATGTCAATGACAAAAGTCATATTTTTAGTAAAACTTTTCCAAGACTTTCAGGTCAAAAATGTCCAAACAGTGTTGCAGGTAAGAGCATAATCTGCTTTTATGGCTTCAGCCACACCAGCATCTTTACAGACGAACGGTTCCTTATCCTTGAGTTTAACAGCAATTCGTCGAGATTAAACAGTTGCTATCTTGAACTAATAGCACCGTGCGACAGAAAAGCGGCATGCTGGAGCCCAGTCAGAGCCTCGCCGGGTGAACCGTGTCGGGCCTCTTGCTTCCAGTCCAGAAGCAGCTCTGACGGATAAAATGCTCAGAGAGGTCAAAGTCCGGGCCGACACTCTGATCCCCGCGGACTCCTCCTTACCCTGGCATGGACGGTGCCCATGCTGAGCTGCGCTCGGCCGCTGTCCCGAAAACTACTGGAGAGACTCTGAGCGGAAAATGACAAACTACTTTAACCTACAAGTAACCGAGAAAGAAGCGAAGGAGCCTCCGAATAAGGAGGCGGCCATGTCACTTCCTGGCCACGCCCCTTCCGGGTAGCGTTCAACAGCGCGACTCCGAAACGGGAATCTGTGGATGCAGACCGGAAGTTGCTTTATTCAAACAAATACATGGGAAAGTAAAGGGAAAAAATATATATATATTACTGTTTTTAACGGGGCCTGATAGTTTTGAACAATCTCTACACATTCGACATTCAAGATTATGTTTTTGAAATTATGCAACATTTTAGCAATAATTCAAACCCAAAGACATGGAAGCCTATTGTCGCCTGCTTAGAGGCGTGGGAACATTTCCCCAGTGCATTCACTTGACTAAAAACTATTTTTAGAATTTTTTATTTTTTTTTAAATAAAGCATTGTTTTCACTTTGAATTTAGCAATATCAATGTGAGGTACCACTTTTTTTACTTGAGTAAAATGTCAGGATACTTTTCCCACCGGGAGTGATTTTACCGAATGAAGATTATTTTAACCAAAAATGTAGGAGACTCACATAGTTCATGTTGAAATGAGGGATTTTGTTTTCGTGCCATTTGGAAAATCAAGAAGATGGAGTGAACACAATGCACGGTCATTGAAAGTAGTTTTTTTTTATTCATATTTTTTGTTTAATTTAGTGAGCTGATATGATCAGTTACTCAATACTTACGTTTCGTTTTTACCAAATACTTTTTTACTCACGCGAGTCATTTCTTGGACGGCTTCTTTTTGCTTGAGTAGAGATATGTTGGAAATAATGCTCTAATGCCACTCTTAAATTCAGAACATTTCCTGTATACTCATGCACAGCTCATAAATATAGTGTAATTATGACACTGCGTCCCATAAGATAATTACAAGATAGGTAATACTGAGAAAGCAAAGTCATAAATGCTTAAATATTGTTTCATATTAATGAGGTCCCTGTTCTTTGTGTGCCATAAATGAGTTTCTGTAAAAGTAAATATTAGCAGCCATAAGATTAAATGTGGCTAATGTTATCTAAAAATATGATTAGTGTGTGGAAAAATACATAAAATTAAGTAAAAGATCAGGCTTAGCGGAGAGACTATTTGACAAGAGTGGATACTAGTATATTTATTAAAATGTACAATTTAAAAGAACATAAAAATTGAATCAGAATGAGCACAATTCATTAGGGACTTTCTGCATTTTCCACAGGCTTAGCAACTCCATGTGTTTTCTACCTGAAGCAGACAAATAATATCTCTACGACCATGAATAACATGAAATAAAATAACAGCCGTTGCAGAGGAAGGAGAAAAAAAATAAGAAAAACTTTCAAAACTTTGCATATGTTGCTGAGTCTCTGATCAGAACTTCCATCCTAAAAAAAACAGAAGAGGAAAATAAAAAACTCGCTGAATGATTCATAACAAAACATAGCATGACATGCATAGCCTACTCAGCGAGCTGCACTTACGCGTCGGCTTTAAATGTCTCGTGGGATATTTTGTCTTTCTCTTTGCCCTCAGGGTTTTCATTGATGTGCTTTATGCCGAGCATGGTCAGAGCTGCGGGGGGAGAAACAGTTTTGTAAATAGCAGGCTGGGTTTTGGACAATATTCACATTGAAACACTGTAAATTACAGTAGTAACATGGACTTTGAAAAAATGCGATTGATACTTCAAAACTGGTCTTGTTGAGATCATCAACAATATGACCTGTATTGATCATCAACAATATGACCTGTACAGATCAATTGGTGGCCACCCCTGTGACACTGGAGTTAGATCTTATTATAATTTTAAAACGAAGCTTATTCTTTCACAGTTTCAAGCAAGTGTTTGTGATTTTAAGAACCTTAAAAAGAGTGTGTTCACAGAAAATAGGTAAGCTGCAGTATTAAGACTTCCTGAAAGCGACCGGCAGCACCACTCACCCTGCTTGTACTGTTCAAAACTGATGTACTTCTGGTTAGCGGGATCCATTATACCACAGATGGCAGCCAGGTTGGAGTTGTCAAACAGAGTTGGCCCTCTCATCCCAGTTTCCCGGGAAACCTTCAGCTGCTCCAGCTGATCAATGAGAAACTCCTTGGGATCCTCTGAATGACACAAACACGTTAACGACGAAGGAAAAACTCAAAAATAAATAATGAAAATTAGTCATTTAAGAAAATGAATTGTAAAATGAGCAAAAGAGAGGCTTGCCACAGGATCAACACTATCAAGATATTCAGACTAAATATTTTAACCACTGTGACAATGAAGCATCAAAAGATTGTAGATGTCTAGTTGTGATTTGTTGTTGGCAAACCCTGCAATGGCAAAGGGCATTAACATTAAATAATTTTTGGCTTTAAATTATTTGCAGGAACTGTTGTTTTCACAGGGCAAGAACGTGGACCTACAGTGCTATTTTTTGTACATATATGCAGATTATTTTTCGGCGTAAATATTTTCATCAGATCCACCTCGACCTTACACTTTCTGTATCCATCAACAAACATCTGGAATGATGCCGGATGTTTTTTTTCATGGTTTTTGGATCTTACATCAAAACAAAGTTTGTCATAACTTTTAGAAAATCTTAATTAGACAAAATTGGACCTTAAAGCAAAATTGAATTCTGCTT
Organism: Poeciliopsis turrubarensis; assembly: GCA_010277015.1. Lineage (NCBI taxonomy): Eukaryota > Metazoa > Chordata > Actinopteri > Cyprinodontiformes > Poeciliidae > Poeciliopsis > Poeciliopsis turrubarensis. The sequence goes on along the minus strand of VMRN01000148.1, from coordinate 648,071 downwards.
TATGCATGGTGTAAATACTCATTTAGCCCTGATGACTAAAAAGGCAAAGATAACAGACAGAAACCTCTCTTTTAGTTTAGATTTAGCTTTTGAACTTAATCCAGTGCGAGTTTAACAAGACAAATAAGCCCAACAACGAGCATCTCTTCAAAGTTCATTCTTAAAAAGTGACCAGTTAATTAACATTAAATCACTTGATTGGTGTCAGAATTCAGTGACGTTGCGCATAATTTAAACAAACCGCAAACCAGCAGCTGTGGGGAAGAAATGGTGCTAATGAAGCTCGCGACAGACGGATATTCCGTGTTCGAGGAAGAAATAAACTCTGACCGGGTCTGTAAAACAGGAGCATGCTGGTTATGTTGTCCATGAGCTCAATAATCTTGTGCTTCTTGAGATATTCTGTCACGTCTCGCTCTCTCTGGGTCGCCATTTCCCACTCTTCGCTGTTGAATCGGGTTGCTACGATACCACAGGACGGGCGCGCGCGCGCACACGGAAAAGGTCAAACTCCCTCAGTCAACAAGAGAGAGAAAGGAGGCAGGTCTGTAAATATGTATTAATATGTTTTTCTGCTTCTGTTCGACACTAAATGAAAACATTTCATTTACAATGGCGCCATACTTCGAATCTATGGCTTAAGAAGACTTCGTTCGTCTTTCACAAAAAAGTTTTAAATGCTCAAATAATGTACACGTCGTTTCACACACACATATATATATATGTGTGTATATATATATATATGTGTGTGTGTGTAAATCAAAGTGGATTAGAATTTGTGAGATTGATAAGTTACTGCCAGCATTCCAGTTTGACTGGAATGCTATTATTTACACATTTCACTGTCTAGCTGGAAGCCATGGCAGTAATGGGTATTACATGTGTAAATGAAACATTTTAATATTGTTTAACTCCTTTAATTACTTCTCTATAATAAGCAACACTTAAAATGAACAAAACGGTCATCAAAATAATTGTGCTCATGACAGTAATTCAGAGAAAGCCAAGTGTGATTGTTATAAATGGATGAGACCGCAGTCAAATGAAAGAAGGCTGGAGGAAATAATGATGCAGACGAGCATCATTATGATGCGACGTGATGGTTCTGTTCTCCACGTCTCTCTGGCTCAGCTTCATTCAGACATGAAGATTTATTGTCTGTGTACGACATAAGGCAAAGGAGCAACGTATCCACTGCAGTTGTTTCATCAGAGATTCTGTCCCAAGGTACACAGTAGTTATTTCTTCTAAAAGAAGATTTTCCCCGTCAGTCCACATTTTGTCCTTCTTTGAGCTTCTGGAAGGCGGCAGCAGCTTCTTCTCTAGCTTTGTAACCGAGCAGTTCTGTCCGAAGCTCTCCGGGTTTTGGTGGGATTTCTGGTATGCTCTGAAATACAGAACAAAAACTGAGCAATGATGGCCTGAGCGCCACACTTGCAGTCATAGTCGAAACAAATGTTGGTATTAAACGATTAAAACGTTTTCAGACGTGTTCTGGGAACTTCTGTTGTTTTACAGCGTCAATACATTTCACGAAATTCTTAGCTGGTTGTGCGTGTATTTGAAAAAATGCACAGCACATTTTCACTTAAATTTGTTTTAAGTGAAACAAATTTCACTTAATTTCGTACAACGTACGATTTTAATCATATGTTGTACAATCGATCCACACTGAAAAAAAGAGCTACAATAAGTCAAATAAATATCATTTAAGAGTTATTTTCTTAAATATTGATGAGGACTGTTTCTAAACTTCTTATTAGGAAGTTTCAAATGAAAGAAAAGAAAAGAAAAAAAAACAACAGAGCTTACACAGTGACAATGGAGTCAAGCTGCCTCTTACCAGATCAGGAAGGTAGTACTGATGGACGGCCTGTGCTCCTGCAAACATGGCCAGAACACTGGCTCCCAACATCCGGATGTACCGCGGCCACGACACACCAGCTGGCATCTCTTACAGAGTGATGGCCTGTAGGAGAGATGATTGCTCAAATTAATAGAGAAAAAAAAAACTATAATAAAAGCTTTCTACTGTTTGTTAATGCACATTTATCTGATCTTTCTACCCTTGAAATCTTCCAAAAGTTCCAGAGAAGGGTTTTGTTTTAGTACCCAGCATGAAAAAAAAAGTCACAGTGCAATGTCTTGACATTTTCTTATGACTGCTCTTAGAGACTACTGTTTAGCACATTTGTCTGAATGCAGAAAAACGGATCCCCACACCTTGATGATCCCACCATCAGTGTGGGGGTGCTGAGCTCAGCTCTTCCACCACATAAAATATTTCCATTTATCAGTAAAATGTGTTTTGACGTGCTAATTTCATTTTTTGCAGTACTCTTCCGTCCTTGGTTTTTAATCTGCAGTATGAACATTGCCTGAAAAAGCCATGTTCTAAAAATTGATCAGTATTCCAGCTTAACAGTTGTTTGTTTGTTTTTTAGATGATCTGAATCATGTTATGTTGGTTATGCATGTGGTGCAGGAAGAGAGGTTACGAAGTAAACTACTTTAAATTAGCCCTGACAAAACAGCAGCACGCTAAAACATACTTAACGAAACAGGACGTCCTCACCTGGTTTATTACATCAAAAAATAGGAGTTTTTTCTAACCATCTGAAACCACAGTATCTGTCATTGAGACGCCAGCAAGCACGCAGGTCGTGTTTAGCTAACAACTAAACGATCTTTGAGTGGCGACTACTCACTCTGCATATATTTACGGAAGACGCGGTCTCCCAGAGCACTTCGACAAGTTGCCCCCGAAGTTTCCAGATCGAAAGGAAATTTATCACACCGAAAATATCCGTATATTAAAACTATTTCACGTAACGCTGTCTCGAAGCGTTACGTGAAACGCTTACAGACAGCGTTTCACGTAATTGGTGAACAGATAAACTGTTCACCAATAAGCACCGATTGAGATTGGGTTACTGGTTTGACCACGAAGTGATGATCTGGAAAAATACACAATCTTTTCTTTCGACTTTCTTCTCTGGTATTTATTTGCGTTGTTGTGCGCATCGACAGCGATGTTTATCGCCGCCTAGCGACAGTCCGCGTTCATGGCTTTACAGTCCGTTGTGGGATTTTCCATATTTTAATTACTAAATATTACATACCACTTTACTGGAACGTAATGTACGTCAGTGTAATTTCACAATTATTCGGAATACAAAGCACATTTAACAGACGCAGAATTGTGCTCTTGAAGTATACATTATGGGCACTAGGTGGCGGAAGAACGTCAGTTAAACCAGGTAGAGAAGAAAATGTTGAGCGTTTAAATGGTCTTTGTTTTGCGGCTCCTTCGTTTCCGTATGTTAACCTTAATCAGAAAATGTACGACAGGTATGTTCCTACACTCCAGTACGCATTTGGTTCGTTAATGTACAGCTCGGCCCACAGTTTCAATACACCTGTATAGAATCCCTTGCAGCTGTTAGCAGCGTTAGCCCGTTCCTCCCTTTAGCACCGATGATTCTTCTTTGTGTGTTAATCGGAGGCACTATTTTGTAACCTAAGGTGTAGCGGTAGTATGACATCACGTTAAAGGTACTGAAATAAGTCGACAGTTAATATGGAGGAAAAGCAGTTTACAGCATTGACGGTTCCCACGGATTATTTTCAGCAGTGGTGAGTTGACGCTGGAGCTGACCGACTGACTGGGGGAACTTCTCATCTTATCTCCCCTCACACACTCATTTTCATGCATGATGGAGAGAATTACAAGGCAGGCGATCAGACTGTACATGCGGGCTTCTTGTCGACCGGTCGCAGCATAGCTGGCGATCACATTGACTTGTCAAAAATGACGAACTCCATCAGCGCGCCTTGAAAAGTTGGCTTCGTACTGACGGGCGAGTGGTTGAAGCTGTTAAAAACTGTGGCATGTGAAGCGACGCACTTGCGAGGAATGGAAGATAAACACACACGTAACAAGGGAGAAGAGATGCAGTGCCTTGCAAAAAAAAAAATCTGTGTAAGGATCTGAAAAGTGCGGTGTGCATTTATATTCAGACCCCCAACTCTTTACCAGGCTCCTCTGCTCATCAGTCTCGTTTCTCTGTTCCAGCTGTGACGCTGGTGAAGAAGCGTCACCATGGAGATGGTCTGTTGAGTGTGTTAAGCAGTCGTTTTCCTCTACACATGGCATTTTCCATGTAGCCAGAGACACAGAACGGTTGTATTTTTACACAGGGATTAACACGGCACAGCTGGACTCCATTTACTGACTGACTTCATAGAGTAATTAGTCGGCACAATGTTTTATTTGGGCAGCACAAATGGGGCAAAAATGCTCACTACACTACAATTTTTTTTTATTTATTCATTTGTAAAACAAATAATAAAAAAAGAAAAAGTGTTGAATATTTTTGTAAGGCACTGTATATTGCGTTCTTCCTTGAATGAGCTGCACACTGTGGCAAATATAATCCACAAAGTGATGTACGTCGGTGCATGGTTGTTTGTAAGTATTGTGTCTTGTGGAACTGTGTGCATTTTTTTCCCCCTCTCACTCACACTATTTACCATTAGACATGACAGTTTTCCTTCCCATATGTTCTCTTCTGTTTGTGTGTTTGCTCTCCTCGTTTATTACAACTATTATTATTATTATTATTATCTACCTTCTTTCTAGGTACCAGGCCAATCAGCAGCACCCGGAGGCCCAACACATGATGTCGTATCACGGCCTGGGCCATTACGCCGACGGCTACATGGAGGAGCCCGTCATGGCGGAGCTGTCCGTCCACAGGGAACCATCGGACAACCAGGAGTCCTTTTACCACAGCTACCCTCCGGCCTCCGGTCATTACCAAGAGCAGATCGGCCAGCCGAGCTTCAGCGAGCATCTGCAGCACCTGCAGCACTCGCAGCAGACTGAGCATCAGCACATGATCCAGCAGCGGGAACCTGACCTTCAGCCTCACGCTCCTCCTCCAGGTAGACTGACTTCGTTCCAACATCCCGATGTTTTGCCTTTTACTGAAACAAACCACGAAGCAGAAATGAGACGTTGAGTGGTGCGTGTTTTTTTTGTTTGTTTGTTTGTTTTTGTTTTTGTTTTTGTTCAGTTTCTTTTCTCTGTTCCAGCTGTGGCGCCGGTAAAGAAGAAAAGAGGCCGGCCGGCTAAGCAGCAGGTGGCGGATAAGGAGGTGAAGGAGGAAATGGATGAAGCCGAAGCTGCCAAAAAGGCCAAGCGGGTTCTGAACCGCTTCAACGGCATGAGCGTAGCTGAAGTTATGGCGAAGACGCTCCCTGACGTCCTCGCCTACAATCTCGACATTTTAATAGTGAGGTTTTTTTTGTTTTGTTTTTCTTTAGATGGATTCTGCAACAGTTGATTAGCAGTACTGTAAAAAAAAAAAAAAAAAAGCTATTTTGCTGCCACGGTATCCCCATTTATGTTTCTTCTCAGATTGGAATCAACCCAGGACTGTTATCAGCCTACAAAGGACGCCATTACCCAAACCCAGGGAACCATTTCTGTATGTTGACGTTCTGTCTTAGTACTGCCTACAAACCGAACCCAAGAATATCTACTACTATACACCGACCATGTTTTTTAAACATCCACAAGTAGCTGTTAAATACAAAAAAAAATGCCGACTGGCAGTGAATTTTTCCCGTTGTTCTAGCGCCCCGTCTAGAGTGTCGCCCCTATGCGTCGCATATAATGCATACCCACTTTCTGCGCAACTGTTACACTGTTGTCTCTGTTAAATCTGTTTTAGTTTCTCTCATAAAAAACTGTTCAGCTTGTTTGCAGAGCTAGTGAACAAGAAATCTGTTTTGTTTTTCTGCAGGGAAATGTCTGTTTCTGTCTGGTCTGACTGAACAGCAGCTCAACTACATGCACGACCAGAGCCTGCCTGAGAAATACAGCATCGGCTTCACCAACATGGTGGAGAGGACCACACCGGGCAGCAAGGACCTGTCCAGGTAGAAACCACCTGACCATGTGATGTCATTTTAACTCCAAGGGGGAACTCAGATTGTTCACTTCGGTCAAAATATCAACATTTTGACAGGCCAACTACTGTAGCACTCAGGTATTGTGTAGTAACCCTAACCCTAACCCTAACTCTACATAAGATGCTTACTTTAGAGAGAGAAAAGGAGTGGGGCGACAACGCACCCATGGGGAACGCCAGAGCTCATGGTCCCAGTTTAAAAAATAACGTCATTGAGTTGTCTTTTTGTTTTTTTTTATGACATTGTTTTCTGATTGCCAGTAAGGAAATCCGAGAGGGAGGTCGACAACTGCTCGAAAAGCTTCAGAAGTACAAGCCGCTCATCGCCGCTTTTAATGGCAAAGGTAAAAATAAGCGAACCCGTTGAAGCCATAAGACATCCTACGAATGCAGACGCAGCCTGTCGCTGCAAACGTCAGCTACTGCCCAAAAAATACTCCGCAATTGAAAGTGTTTCTGTGAAATGAGAAACACAATTGAAATCTCGCATGAATAAATTTGTTCACGTGTTGAGTCATTGAAAAAACCCATCATCCTTCAACTGACTTCCTGTCGATTTTTTTCTTCGTGGTTTGCACCTGTGTCAACATTTGGTTGTGACTTGTGTGATGCAAAAAAAATTGTTTCCGTTGCAGTTTTGTTAAATAATTAAATGTTGATGCAGCCAAAAAAACCCCCCACAAAAATCATCTCATCCTAGCACTGAAATGTTTTATCAAAAAACAAGATTTTTCAAAATTGCCATGTTTCCATCCACCCATCCATCCATTTTCTAACGCCCTTGTCCCTAGTGGGGTCGAGATCGTCATGTTTCCATGACGCAAAATTAATTTAGAAATGTCAGATTGCCCAGTTATATGGTCAGTGGAAATGCAGATACTGCCAGTCAGCAACAATTCTCTTCTACTTTTTTTTTTTCTTTTCAGGAATTTATGAAATATTTTGCAAAGAAATCTTTGGTGTAAAGGCCAAGAATCTCGAGTTTGGCCTGCAGCCTTACAAAATCCCAGACACTGAAACGGTACGTGTCGAGCAGAACGCATTTTAATATTGAACTGTGCCCCCGGTGCCCTGCCGCCTCTTCACGGCATTAACCCCCCCCCCGTCCCCTCAGGTGTGCTTCCTGATGCCGTCGTCGAGCCCCCGCTGTGCCCAGTTCCCCCGCGCTCAAGACAAGGTGCATTTCTACATAAGGCTGAAGGAACTGCGTGACCAGATGAAAGGCCTGACACCCAACGGGGAGGTGCTGGAGACGCGGTACTCTTTCGACCTGCAGCTGGCTAAAGGTACGTTGCGCCACGTCTTTGGGCGCCGAAAGAACTGCAGCGTTTTGCAATTATTTCTTTATTTTTTCCTGAGAAACTCTTAACCCACGGCTGACGTGTTTGTGCCGCAGAGGACGCCAAAAGGATGGCAATCAAAGAAGAGCAAGTGGATCCAGAATATGAAAGCTGTAGTGGGCTTCATGATGGGGTGAGGCAGAGCAGCTGAGACAGAGGAGAGGAGGACCACAGGCCAACTACTGTAGCACTCAGGTATTGTGTAGTTGTAGGAAAAGACTGGTATTCTGAGCTGGTAAGTGGAGTACAGACTTGGAATCGCATCGATCACCGTAACCATTTTAAACTGAACAAAATGACATCAAAACGTTGCGTTTAGCACACATATTGCTATGCTAACCGAGCCTGGTCACTGCCTTCCTACACAATTCTCATCTCCCTTCACTGCTCTGTTTGAGATTTGCCCCATTGACCTGGATTTCTCCTGTAGAATTTCAATGGGGCCAATCGGCGAACAGAAGAAGTTGTGAATGTTGACGTCGTTTGTTGTCTGCCTGTAGTTTTAGCAATGGCAGCGGAGGAAGCGAGCGTTACCGACTGGGTAGAATTTAAGACTTCAACAGAGTCCATGCGTCTAGGAAGAAACCGTACATTATCTCGTTAAATTAGCTGTGAACGGCTTGTAAGAAAACAAAAACATGACAGATTCATATGTGCATTGCATAATTTTTCATTTTTCTTTCAACAGAAGTTGTCGATACACAAATGGCACCGTTGGGGTCGTAAGCTCAAAAATATTTCTTACCTGAAGGAATCGCAAGATAAATCAGCCTGGACTGTGCTGCACCCGCGGAACTGCCATGAAGAGACCTCAGCTATTTTTCTAACAGTCTGGTATCTGTTTTTACGGTATTTTTTATCACTATTTATTGCATCATGTAAATTTGTCCCAAGTGAATTCTTTTCTATTTTGATACAGTTGTATCTTATGATTTATTTGCTGCGTACATTATGTCTTTGATTTGTAAGCACGGCTTTATTAAATCTTGTCTAAAGGTGACCTGCTGAGTGTGCGTTTTTTTTAAAACAGCTTCTGACCTTTGTTTAAGAAGATTAACAGACAGTATTTAAAGAAATTCAAAGGGACACTGAATATACGTTGGATTTCAAAGGGGGAAATTGATTGGGTAATGTGTTTGAAAACTAATTTAAACTCATCAGCTTTCGAAGACCTTGCAATCCTCTTTCCGAGATCATTTCAAGATACCAGAGTCGTGTTTTGTCCAGGTCAGATCAGCAGAGATCTGTACTACAACAAATTTAATGTTTTGGCACAGTTGATGATGATGAAGGTTTTTTGTGTGTGTGTGTGTGTGTGTGTGTCTCCGTAGCGGAAAAAACTTTAAAATACACTAAATACTATTTGAATAGAAAATATTTGACAATGCTGCAGATACAAGCCAACATGACAATAAAACTTTTAAGTGTTTTTGAGTTCGACCAATGTGGTGTCAAATTAGAATTTATTGACAGACTTGCAACAACAAAAGACTGAAATTGAAACTCCAAATTAGAATTGTTAAAAAAAAAAAAAAAAAGTCAGGGAAACTCCGTAAAGTCAGTTTTCAATCTTCGTGCCTTTTTAGCAAACGAGCGTTTTACTGTCGCTGCGCTGAACGTGGCCCTTTAAATACGACGGTCGACCAATCGCGACCAATCGCAGACAATCTCGCGGTGTTTGAAAGTCGAGCGGCTCGTACCAACTCCGCGATAGGTGTAGTGTGGATACGTTCTTTGGGATTTATGGTGCTATTGAAATTTTTAAAAACGTATTGTTTGCAAACGGAATCAATTACAATTTAAACGAAAGCGTCCCCTTCGCAAAAAAAACAACCCCAAAATAAAAACATAACCTCGTTGTCAGTTCGTCCTCAATCCACCCCTCCTTGTGCAACATGAGCTCTTCCGGTGTCAAAGTTGGCCGGTTGGCTTGTCATCATGTCTTTGTTGCTTCTGCTGCGCCGCCAGAAACTGAATTGAAGTGTGGAGCTGATGGGAAATAAGCTGATATTGTCATAAGAGAGAGTAAAAGTTTTAACCTGACCCTCACAAGGTAAGTTGGCTTCCTTCAACAGCAACAAGAAACTGAATGTTTAGAGTTTCTTTCGGGTTTCTCAGTGGAGCGCAGCGGCTAGCTTAACCCACCAGCTAGCTACTGGCTAGCATTAGCTGTGTTTGTGGCACTGTTGGTAAACATTAATAAACAGTCAGGGGACATGCCATTGCACTGAGTATGAAACATGGTTTAATATGAAGCTTATTCGATTAATTGCTGATAATATGCTCCAAACCTACGTGATAAAAGCTAAGCTGGAGCCGACTTCTATTTCATTAGTTATTGTGTTCGCTGTGTCTTTGGGGGGAAAGGAGCTTCATCCCTTTGTTGTCAAGGAAACTACTCATAATCGAGTTGCATCCGTCAAAAAGCTGGTTGACTTTACTGTAATGGTCCATCGCCATAGTTTTTTTGATGTTTGTCTTTAATTTTCCATGTTGGATGATATAAATGCTAGCACATGCATTCACTTTCATACCCTGTCCTACATTTGTGTGCTAAGCAACCTGTTCAGCCAGCGGCTATGTTTCCTCAATATGCATGTTGATTTATTTGATAAAGTCCAAAGACCCTAAAGATGGAGGAAAAGCTGAATGGATCACTGCCTGTTGTCTCCCCGGAGTATCTTCATCAGTGGTGAGTCTTCCTCCTCACCAGTGTAGCCAGGAAGTAATCAGTTTGTGTGTGTGTGTGTGTGTGTGTGTGTGTGTGTGTGTGTGTGTGTGTGCGAAACATCTCAATGGAAATGAAAGCATGTGCATAGGCCTGTCACATTAAAACAATTAATCGCATGATAAATTAAAAGAAACTCAATTGTCATTCGCTTGATTTATCATTTTCCTATTTTCTCTCTCTTCTTAACCAAATTCTGAATGATAAAAGTCTTCAGTCTGGTGCTTTGGTCTCAACTATCTTGGATTGAAAGATCATTTTGTTTACGGAGACCTCATAATTCGTTTTATTTGTCATTTTGTTTGTTTACTTTGGATTTTGAAAATGTCTTCCAGTTCCAGTGTTTGAATGTTCATTAGAATTTAAGGTTGATTGATCTTTTAAGAAAGCGTTCCTGCATTATTATTCCATTACCGCTAAACCACGGTAGTATCGTTTATCGCAATATCTTCTGGAACAATTTATCATCTAGCAGGATTTGTTATTGTGACAGGCTTTCATGTGCACTTATTCACCCTTTTGCTTTTGTCTTACCACTGTCATCATCATTCCATCGGATCCTGACCATGAATGATGATCAGTAGTAATATGAGTTATAATATGTCGATCAATACCAGGAAAATGAAGAACCTGGGAAGATTTTTTTTTTTTTCTTCAGACAAACGTGTACAAAGTATTTCTCGACTGCTAGAAAATGTGTTTTGGTTTTATTTTTTGACGACTTTTTACGGCATTAGTGATGTTTATTGAACTGTAAGTAGACAGAAATAACGAGAGAGAAGAAGAGAAAGAAGGGGAAGACCTACAGGAAGTTGCCATGACCGGGAGTCGAACTCAGGACTATCCCTGTGTTTGGTGCACAATCTCCACCAACTGAGCCAATCGGCACACTAGTTAGGAAATATGTCACATGACGCTTTAACTATATACACATTATTACGTTTCTGGCTTCGTATAATTAAACCAAATGAAATTTGCATATAATTGAATGTCATCATTTAAAAACTGACCACTACAAACATCTAGATCCTCCTCGTCCGTCTGGAAATGAAAGTGGGCTAATGCTATGCATTCTGGGATTTATAGTTTTTACACCGGTGTCTTTGTTACGTGTAGTTCAGTCCTTCATGACTGGAGGGGGCAAAACAAAAACTAGCATCACGATTGTCAAAAGTCTTCTTCAGTCAAAACGTCCACACCAAAGGGCGTTGCTGGCAAAATGCTTCCCTGAACTAAAAATCAGCTGCACTTGTTGGTCATGAGGCAGAAAATCTGACAGTTTCATTCACTTGACAATTTCTTTTAAATAGCTCCATTCACTGTATTGCGTTATATTTGGAAAAATAATTAAATGCTATGTTTTTATTAAAGATTGTTTCAGAAAGGTGGTACTTGACTTTGTGCCTGTGAATCATAAATCTTAGAGGAGAATTCTAAATGTATTAAGTCTTATTGTCTTCAGAATATTAGTTTATACTGATTATTATGATATTAAAATGCTTCATATTGACAGTAATAATTGCATTTGGTATTTAAACGCATTCTCTTATGATCAGATTTGTTTTATTTGAAATTAATTTTTAATAAAAAAAAAAAAAAAAAGGCAGTGATTGGACTAACAATATTAAGGTCTCTTATTCCACAGAACACCCCGGGGCCTTATCCTTACAATCTTATAATATCATGTTTCATTGGTATTGTTCTTCCACAGGGTTCGGTCCGCCCAGCAGTTTCAAGCTCTCCAGGCTCAGTACGCCAACTTCAACCCTCAACATCAGTTCCACTACCCAGAGAATCCGACCGCAGAGGCGGCCAGAGCCCACACGGCCAACCCAGAGCCCACCATGGAGCAGACGGAACCTGCTGACCTGACCAAACGTACTGGAGATATTTTTAAATAACAATAAAATATACGCGGTTTAGAGAGTCTCGTTCTGCGTTACCACAGAGAGTTCACTCTGAGAAACTTTATTTGCTCTACCTGAATTATATGAATTATAAAAATGTTCACATTCATGCCATTTCCTGCTCTTTGGATCTGTGTGAAAATGCATTGTCGTTTAAAGGGGCAGTACTATGTATTTTCCAGGCACAGAGTGTTAACTTCAGCTGTTATCAAACACGACTTAAGAAGAACTTTGACATTGTAATTTATCGCCTTGAAATTGGGTTTCTGTCTCTTTAAAAACTCCCGCTCTTTCTGAAACCCCACCTTCAAGAAGTCATCACAACATGGCTCTGCTAGAAACCCTTTCACATTTCTACTGAGAAGTAGCTCCTATAATGTTAGCTCAGCAGGTGCTAATGTTTGCGAATTGCTGCTGGCTAGTCTGAAGGAGCTGAGTGAGACAGGGCTGCTCTGTGAGGCAGAAGCTTAAAAACTGCAGCTCAGAGGAGGAGCTTTGTCCTCGAAGGTGGAGCTAGGTCCACCCAGGCGTTTTGTACAGCTATATTGTTGCCATGGAGATGAAGGGATTTCTCAGACGTGTAAAAGAGTCAAAGCAACACTCCAGGTTTGCTTTTGATGAGGGAATAACATTAGAACATGATGGGGAAACTCAAAACAGTTGATTTTATATAATACTGCACCTTTAAGATGAAGCGTGTGAATCTAATATTCAAGGAATTAAGTCTATCTAGAGATGTTTTAACACCAGTACATTATCACAGTCTGAGGCAACAACCATCAATCATAAAGTTCTAAAAGATTCTTTTTTTCTTCTAGCACCGACTAAAAAGAGGGGTAGACCAGCTCAACCCAAGGAACCAGGCGCGCCAAAGCCCCCCAAACTCCCCAAAGCACCAAAAGCCCCAAAGGTCCCGAAAGCCCCAAAACCACCAAAAGACCCAAATGCACCAAAAGCTAAACCGGGTCCAAAATCCAAGAAGGCCGCTGAGGCTCAGGGTGAGGGCAAGCAGGAGAAGATCGATGAGAGCTTCAAGAAGGTGAAGAGGAAAGTGGACCGCTTCAAAGGGATGACGGAGGAGGAAGTCATGAAGAAGACTTTGCCCGACCTGCTGGATTACAACCTGGACTATGTCATTGTAAGGTCCAGTTTTTACCTGATCCTCTGTGTTGGAGAGGCTGTGTTTGGGTTTTGGTAACCGTAGCGGTGTCTTGTTTTGTTTGCAGATTGGCATAAACCCAGGACTCATGGCAGCTTTTATTGGCCGGTGGTTCCCAGGGCCTGGAAATCATTTTTGTGAGTTCTGATGCGCCGGTTATTTTTAATTTGTGCCAAAGTAGTAACAATGTGCCTGTAGTGCCACCATCGTTTGAATACACATGATGTTGTGCAGTTTAACCCTTTAAATTTTAAGATTTGAATCTCCGCATGGATACATTTGCTTTCTTTAATTGTACAAAGTTCTTTAGATGTTCTCTGAGTAAATTTATTTGCAGATTTATCCATAAGAACTGGAACTTCCAATATCTAGCGAGTTATTTTTGAATTAAAAGAAAAATAATTCGATCATTTCAATCCCTACGCTACGGCTCTATTCGCAAAATTATAGAGCCCAGGAAATAACAGCCAAACAGTTATCAGTCTCCGCTATTGCTTAGAAACAGCTGCAGTATGAGGTTTGTGTCGAAAAGTTTCAGAAATGAGGCCAAATTAGTCGTAAGCTGCACATTTCAGACATGATGGTTTTGATGTGGTGAGCATCTGTCGGCGTAAGCGCGGTTGATTCTACGTTAGCGTTAATCCAAGCCAGCTACGATCACCACTTGAGAAACAACACAGTTGTTTGCGTTGGTGGGTTTACTACACCGTCAACTGTTGCATTCATGATCTTAATTCTTCTAGGATTTTTTTACTTTTTTTTTCTTTAGGAATTTCTGAAGCTTAGTGAAATATATGAATCTGGAAATGGGTTTTGTTTGGGACTGTATGAAATCCAGTTCCACCTTTGGTTGTGTTTAGGGAACCACTCGCATTTGTTCATGTTCTAAACACGGATTGGGTTTTTTTTTTCCAGGGAAATGCCTGTTTCTGTCGGGATTTACCGAGGAGCAACTCAACCACATGCACGACACGACGCTGCCGGTCAAATACAAAATGGGCTTCACCAATATGGTATCCAGGGCAACACCAGGGAGCAAAGACCTCTCAAGGTAGCCATGTAAACTGGTGAATACTTAAAAAAAAAAAATTGGAAATATCCACTTCAGATTTTGGCAAAATGCCGCATTTTATGTTGTTTTTCTTTTTTTTCCCCTCCCCATCAGTAAAGAATTGCGAGAAGGAGGTAAAATTCTCGTGGAGAAGCTGAAGAAGTACAAACCGCTCATTGCTGTGTTCAATGGAAAATGTACGCTTTCGCCCCCCCCACCAACAATTCAGCGACGTTCTGAGCAACACTGATTTGATACAAAGTGACATGGCTTTTGTTTTTTTGTTTTTTTCTTCCCAGGCATCTATGAAATGTTCTGCAGGGAACTGTTTGGCAAGAAACCACAAAAGCTGGAATTCGGTTTGCAGCCGCACAAGATCCCAGAATGTGATGTGGTGAGAGCAGAAATCTGCCTTTACATTTACGTCACTGTGATACGTCAAATTGTAAAAAAAAAAAAATAAAAAGACAAATGCGCTCAAGCTCCAGAGAAATGACAACACCTGAGCGTTCAGCAGTGGTTTTCATAAACTTCAATAGACTTTATTTCTGTGGTGTCGGTTTTTGTGCCACATGCTGCAGATTTCACGTATGAGAAAAAAAAGAGGCTTAACGCAACGCCACCGATTTTTGTTGGCAAAACAAATATTCGGTTTTCCTTTTACTCCGCAGTCGAACGCGGCTTGATGTTGGAGATCAGATGAAATGCAAAGAAAATTCACTCAGGATTGTGTTTGCAACATTCAGTGGCACGTTGAGGGAGTAAATAAATATTTATTTTCCAAAATAAAAATTCTGAAAATTTTAAGATTCATTTCAGAAATTTGTGACCAAAAAATAAAACAAGGATATTTTTGAGCTTGAAGAGCTGAAAACTACAAAAAAAAAAAAAAAAATTAATTAATTTCAGAAATTTTGGAGGGGAAAAAAAACCCCATTTTCATCTTTTGAAACTCAAGAAATGTTCTTGTTCTTGGGTTGTTTTGGCGGGAATCTTTTTGTGTGCAACAGTCTTAAGACGCCGTCTTGGTAACATTACAAAATGTGGAAACAAGTTGCATGGCTGTGTGTAGTGTGTCTTACGGTGCCATCATCAAGTTTGAAAAAAAAAATTAATAGGGAAATTCAAACTTAACATAGATAACCTTGTTTATTTTTTTGAAAAAAAAAATAAAATAAAAAATTAACCACACCAGTGTTATTAAAATGTTTAGCGATTAAAACAATCGCAGCCAGTTGGTAACATTTTAAAAGCTATATTTTCTTTCACAACATGAATATTTTTTAATATCCCAACCTAAACTGTCTACCACAGTTTTGTTCTCACCAACTCATCATCGCAAACTGCTAATGATGTGCCGAGAAGGCAAATGTCGTCTCGTCATCAGATCTGTGTCAGCAGTAAACAAAGATCTGTTGCTAATTGAAATGCTACAGGCAGCTTAGCATTTCTAAACCACAGAGGTTCTTCTCTGTTGATTGGTTGCCCCTCCAGGCCTTGTACCTGATGCCTTCCTCCAGCGCCCGCTGTGCCCAGTTTCCTCGAGCTCAGGACAAGGTTCACTTCTACATCAAACTGCGGGAGCTCCGGGATCAGCTGAAGGGCATCCGGAAAGCCACTGAGATCGAGGAGGTCAACTACACGTTCGATCTTCAGTTGGCTAAGGGTAGGCTTCATTATCAATGTGCATATGTGAGCTAGATAAGCCACAGGAAAGGATTTAAACCATTTCACACACCAATATTACAGCATGACAGTCGGTTCGGTTTGAGTTTCATTCAGCGTCTTATTTAATTTTTTTCTCCGCACGCCAACAGAGGATGCCAAGAGGTTAGCAATAAAGGAGGAGCAGTACGACCCGGGATATGAGGACGCCTACGGCGGCGCGTATGTGGAGAGAGGAGCTGAAGAAGGCCAGGCCAACAGTCAGACCAACGGTCACTGTACGCTCTCATCTACCGCCGTCTCAGGTAACCACCGGCAGACGGCTAAACCTGAAACGAATCCCAACAGGATAGAATAATGGGACTCATTTGAAACGCGACCCACTGAAGTGACATCTTGAATCATTTATCTATACTTAAGTTGGGGCTCCCACTTAAGTATAAATAGCTTGAGAACTAGGTTAAGTAAAGGTATTTAAGACTCCTTAAGTCCACATACTTAAAATTAAGGCCTTAAAATGTCTTATGTTCATCACAGGTCCTACATTTTGTTGTTACAGAACTAACTAATGTCATTCTATGTTTTCTGTCAGGTAAACGTTTGAGTCGCACTCAGACATTTTCATTACATTCTGACTCGATACGATTGAGGCTACTGCTAACTAGCTGCTAAAATACACTAACATTCTAGCTAGCTATTTGAGTCATAGATGCAAATTTATTGCAAAGTGACTCAATGAATTTTATACATTTCTGTGGAGATATAGGTCTTGAATTGCATTCCTAATTATCTTTAAAATGTCTTAAAAGTGAAAGTAAATTGAAAATTATTTCATTTCCATGCTTTTGACGCCCCTGGAGTAACACAGCCAATAATCCTCCGTCTGCATCTGTCTGTTTGTGGCCCGTCCTCAGAAGGAGCACAGGAGGCGACCACATCCCAATCAGAGGGTCAGCTCCCACACGGACAGTGGATGACCCAGTCGTTTGCCGACGAGATTCCCAACATCGGCAGCGGACCAAACGCCGGCAGCGTGTGAGGAAGACGAGAAAGGTCTTGGTTACTTTCCAGAGACATTAGCTAACTCAGTCTCCAAACCGCAGTCGGTTAGGTTTTAGATGTCTTTTTTTTTTCTTCTTCTTCTTCTTTTTAGCAAAGTGGAGTACAAACACTTTTAGGATTTCACTGAAACTGCAGAATGTTGGTTTTTCTGCACATTTTATTTTTATGTTTTTTTTTTTTTTTTTTTTGATATATTCATGAGCCATTTTACACGTGTAAATCAGGGACATAACTGGCTGTCTTTGTCGACATCTGTGTATTTAAGCATTTGTTTTTAATGGCTGTGTTGTTGAGGACTGACTGCGCTGTGCTGCAGTTGGAGTCAACATCATAATCTACTGTTTCCAGTAGACAAACCGCCTCCAGGTCGTCTTTAAGCTCGACTGAGGAGTCAGTCCTTCCCTCCGGAGGCGGAGGGAAGGATCCGATCAGGATTACCGCGACACTCAAGGTGCTATGAACTGATACGACGCACAACGGCGACTCGTTGAAACTACACATCAACGTCATCGGCCCTGCAGCTGGATCGCTGACGAGCCTTTCAAAGTTACACAACCTATGATGGTTTTCATTCAGATTTTCTTTGTTTCTACTTTAGATGCTTTGGATTATGGTATGTTTATTAACTGTCATTGGATTTTATGAAACATTTCTTGATTAAAATGTTATTCTACTGACTCATCACTCACTTTATATGGTTTCTGCACAATTTTAATAGGATTTAAAATCAATGAAGTAGGCATTTGAAGTTATTAAAAGGTGTTTGTTTTTTTTCCTTTATGAGGATATAATGGAACTTGATGCAATTGTCAAAAAAAAGTTGATTTTTACATCATATGTCCCTTTTAAAGACATTTCGTTTACCCTCCTGTGCTATGGATAGTATGACACACAAAGCTGATCTCAGAACTACCTCACAGCATTCGCTTAAATACCATATTTCTGCTTTTTACACAACTCTGTTTATATGTTTGGGAATTTACTGTAAAAGTCAACCAATGTCTAAGCTAAATTAAAAAAGCAAGCCCTCCCATAAATTGGTGTTATGTTTTAGAGATAATCCACTACAGGTGCCAGAGTTCTCTGCACTGTCGGAAGAAGAACTAATATCACGTCTCAAAATAA
Source organism: Poeciliopsis turrubarensis (assembly GCA_010277015.1). Taxonomy (NCBI): domain Eukaryota; kingdom Metazoa; phylum Chordata; class Actinopteri; order Cyprinodontiformes; family Poeciliidae; genus Poeciliopsis; species Poeciliopsis turrubarensis. Next base: position 630,056 of record VMRN01000148.1, on the reverse strand, counting down.
AAAATACAAAACTCATTTGCCATTTTCAATAACAAATCAGGTCTAGTGATTTACAGTTTTCTCTTTTTATGTGAATTTTATAGATAAACTCAAGAAAAAAAATGGGGTTCAAAAAAATATGACCTTTATTTTACGTGAGAAAGCCCATTAGAAATGAAGTCAAATAAAATAGTTTACTTATACTTCTATAAATGGACACTTTTCCTTTTTTTTCTTTTTTTTTTTTTTTTTTACATGCTTTCTGTGTCCAACATCATCTTGACATTTTTAGAGAATCTTGTCCTGATACAAAAACCAACAGAGGACCAAATGAACAACTGGACTAGAAGTAGTGTTGGTTCAGACTTTGGGTCTCCCTCTGTGCGGTCGGCGCGGTCCGGCCCAAAAGACTCGCTCTAACAATGATGAGTTAAAGAAAGAGAGAGATGAGCAATCTGCCAAGTTCGTGCTTAAATCGTCGAGACAAACCTTTTTGGAGCCGTCGCTCCAGAATCTCCATGTACATTAAGCCACATATGAAACACAACAGGCGTCCTGGTTTTTCTTTACTCTTTTTCATTTAAAAAAAAAAAAACAACTTCAAATGTACTTTACCTTTGGCAAGCGAGAGGCTGAGCTGGATCGGCCGGAGGGGCAGGGTCAGCATGTAAACGATGGCTTTAATTGGGAGGAAGTGAGTAAACCGAGACCACCAGCCGCTTGGGTGGCGATTCTGCTGGCACGCCTCACGCAGCACTAACATGTGGAAACACAAGCAAAACGCAAACTTTATGGTCTGCTTCAGAAGACCATAAAGTCTTGGCATCGTCTTCATTTTGTTTCAGTCTGAGACCTCATGCTGCTCAGACTAGCAGTTTGTATTGAAAAAGACTTTGACAAAGTGATTCATGGATAACTTGCATCCCTACTGCTGTCAGGGCCGAAGGTGTTTGTTTCCACGCTGACCTTCCTGGATGCAGGCGGGGAGGCTGTGGGTGACTCTGTGGCTGAGCTGCCGCCGCCGCTGCTGCTCCTCCTCCTCCTGCTGCTGCTGCTGACGGTTTCCTTCTTCGCACTGCAGCCTCTTCCCCGGCCTGGCCTCCTCTGCATGAGCTCGCCCTTTTCCACGCTCACGACGAGCAGGCGCCGTCCAGCCTTTCCCGAGCGACGGGCGGATCTAAATTCACAAATTCTTGACCGGCGATGCACTCAGGCCCGACTTTGCAGACGGCAATAAAATAAAGTCTTTACAGACCTGCTGTGAGTGAGGATGGACGTGGGAATCCTCACCCCTTTCTTCCAAGAAACGAAGCGCGTCCACGTAGCCATTGTGGCAGATCTCAGCTAACTTCTGATCGACACAAAAACACAAAGAAGCAACGGGGAGGTTTTCTCTGTTCATTGTTGAGCTTCAAGAATGAAATCAGGATTAAGAAGCATGCACATGTAGCCGGGTCTCTGTAAAAGCAAACATTTCCGCCACTTTGTTTACAAAAGTGATATCGTACAACAGCTGAGTCGGTTTCAGAAAGGTTTTTTTCTCCATCTACATGATGAATGCAAACGTATCACACAAGATGACGTTGGTTGGGAATCATGTCAAAGGAAGTACGTGGAAAAATCGTTGCAATCTGCAGTGCATGGGAATGTAAATTTGTTTCCCCGTGGAATTTTCTCAACTACTGTTTCGGTTTTCATAAGTAATATTTTTTAGTGACGCTTGAGGACGATCAGTTTTCACGTGGACGACGGGCCAAAGGGCATAAAAACTCATTCGTTTTGTCCCAGGGACTGGAGCTGAAAAATCACGTTTCTCCATTTCCACTCACCTCCAGCGTCGGCGGGAGGAACGACGTACACACACGGTAGACGTTGGCGGTGTTGACCTGAATGCTCACGTTGCCGTAGTGGGCCTCGAAAAAGTTGAAGGTCCCCTCGCGGGGGCAGATGTCGCTCTCGCCCGAGAAGGGTGCCATGGTGATGGTGTTTCTGTGCTCAAACAGGGGCATGTTGTTGCTCAGAGCTCCGTCCACATAGCGCTGAGGAGGCAGAGGTCACTGTGAATCCGGACGACCGGGAGCAAAAAGGTTTTGAGCCCAAGTGCTTGATTTTTACACATCTGTTGCCATGGAGTTGATTGGAAAACCCCTGAATTCAGGGATTTGGAGGGATGAATAGTTTTGTTAACATGATGTATAAAGATAATAAAGTTATTGCTAGGTGGTAACGACCACACGCTGCAAAAATACAAAATCTTAAGTTTGAAAAAGACAAAACTGATTTACAAGTCAATTTTCAGAGATTTGCTTTAAGTCAATAATTCCTTAATATTGATACAAAAAAAAAAAAAAAAAAACACTTAAGCCAAGATATTGTTTCATGTTAGGTGAAAAAAAAAAAAGTGGAACAAGTACTTTTTGCCGAAGTGTTCACTTTTGAGTCAGTTTATTTCAGGTGTGCCAAAATATTTGCATCAGAAACGAGCCGAAAAAAGTCCAACCTGGTCAGGTTTTGCGTTTTTGCAGTGCAGAAACGCAAAACCAGTCCAGTCGATGCTTTCTAGAACTTTCCTGTCCACCACCTGGAAACCGCTGCATGTAAAACCAGCTTCCAAAAAGTGGATCTCCTCCCCTGTTTCTGCATCGTAACTTTAAAATTCCTCGTGTTTAAACTGGTTTTCTTTTTTTTTGTTTGTTTGTTTGTTCCCCAATTTAATTTTCCGAGCAGAATTTCTCATCTTTGTTGCCGATTTGTTGAAGAAATGTTATTTTTTTGGGCTTGAAACACTGTCGCTGCCGAGTTACGTCAACTCGAGTTCATCCCGCGTGTGAAAACAACGCAGAGGGAACAAACTCACCACTCCGTGGTACGACGGCGGTTTAAAGCCGCAGTAGACGGGGAAAAAGCAGCTGCACATGAGAACCTGTGAGGAGAAGCACAGTCACTCCAGCTGCCTAAAACTACATTCCCATCTTCGCGCCGACTTCGCGAGCGATCGCTTTGACATGCTCTCGTTTTGCCGTCCGTCGTGCAACGGCGTGCGCCTCAGTTCTGACCTGGATGAGCTCCTCTCTAGTGTCAAACTTCGACACGAGGACGTTTTGCCCGTCCGCCAGCCTGGTGAGGGACACGCAGAGCCTCCCTGACGCCCGCAGGTGGGCGTCCTGCGGAAGCGTCTCCAGCAAAGAGTGCCGCACCGACTGCAGCATCCTGAAGGTCGGGTGGAAAACTCCCAGAGTGTGTTTCCTGGCCTCCCTGGCCAGGTTTAAAATGCTGAAGCACAGCTGTTCTGAGGAGGGAGAGAGGTTGAGACTACATAAATTACAGTGAAGCTGAGGCATGTGACTGTAATGCATTGTTTTGTTTTCACATATTTTTTTAGAACTGGGATGGTATGAGGTAGATGATGTATGGTGGGGAACAAAAAAAAAAAAAAAAAAAAAATCAAGTTACTCTGCCTTCTCCCAGATCTAATCAGAAACAACCAATGAGAGCCAGGGGAGGGTCTTAGCGCTGTCAATCACTCTTTCTCTACCACGCTGCAGCTGGTTCACCACAACATAGCCCATCATAAATGCTCACCCTGGTCCGCATGTCCACCAACGATGTGTGGATAAACGGCTGCTTCTCTGCCACAGGGGCATCTAGTTGCACCGTGAAGAAGTTGATTGACAGCGACAAGACCCTCCTCCTGTCTCTGATTGGTTGTTTCTGACCAAAGAGGTGCATTAGTGGAGAGAAGCTGAAGGAGCTGGACGTTTTCACAGATGATCTGTCCGATGTTATGCAGTAATGACATGGCGACAGTTTTAACAAACGTTTAAAAAAAAAAAAAAAAAAAAAAAAAAAAAATCATCATTGTTTTAGTCTTGCTTTCAAAATCTTTTTGTGATCTGATAAATCTTTAACCAACCCTCTGACTTGACCTGTTGTTGTGAATGCGTCGTTTTGCTTTGATTCACGTCAGTTATCTCTGAATACGACATGAACTATGGAATTTGGCCTCACGTTTCGCCCGTGGGCTCAGAGCCGCGAACAGCATGACGAACACCTGATCTGAGGAAACGCAGAGCTGGAAAACTACCGGAAAGTCTCTCCTTTAGGTCTGAATGACGGCATCGTGTGAAACTTTCTGATACACAACTTTGGATTATTTGAAAGAAAAAAAAAAAAAAAGTCAATTTCTAATGAATAAATGATGATCCTATTCATACTTCTATGTACTTGAGAGATATTGAGCAGCGTGGCTCTATGGAGGACTCACCAATGGGAATCCCCACAGCCAGGGCTGCTGCCACCAGGCAGCCGGAGGAGGCCCCCCCGAACATAGAGGCTCCGTGCAGCAGCTGAGGGACCCGCTCCAGGATGCAGCTCAAGGCTCCGACGTAGTAGATGCTCCGAAACCCGCAGCCTGCGAAAGAGATGCTCCACTCCGAGGACAAGTCCACCATTCTCCCTCCGTCTCCCGTCCAGCAGAACTCAAACCGTTCTCATCTCCCGATCCTTTGCGGGGATCCAGACGCTGCAGCCGATTGCATCTGGATTCCCCGCTGGGCTGAAGAAACATGCGTTGTGGTGAAGGGGCGGGGCTTAGCAGGATCAAAAAAAAAAGTATGAGCCACTCACTCACCTCCCCACACACACACTAACTTATCCTAAATGCTGCTCCTTTTATTGTTATCAGCATTGGGATATTTCTAATAATAAATACCATTTGATTCATTTCAACAATTGGTAGTATTATGTAAAAAATTTTTTATTTTTTTGAGATTCACATAATTTTATGTTATTCACTCTGAGGGTGATTGACAGCACTAAGACCCGCCTCCTGGCTCTGATTGGTTGCATCTAGATGGAGCGGGGAGTTAGATTTCTCATACCAAACTGTCACAACATAGTTTCAACAAAAAGTATTTTTTATAAAAGGTATATAAAAAAAAAAACCTCGAGAAGATTTTATTTTATTTTTTTGGACAGAATCAAAATAAATCAAAAAGTCCGGCAAAAGAATAATAAAAACAAAAAAAGAGTAAGTACGCTGCAGAGACAAAACTCTGCATCTGCAGGTTATTTGGGGTCTGACGTTTGCTCCGATCCCAAATTTCGGAGCAGACCCAGCGCTCTGCCTAGGCCCCAGCCTCTCCCCTCAGCCGGAGGGGGTTTCGCGTCTTCTGGACCCTCCGGGAAAAGATTCACTTCTTCTTCTCTGTCCCACAAGTGCAGGTTGGACGGAAGGCTTGAGCACCTGCGCAGTCGTGGTGGCCTGAGGGGAAAAGAGAGAAAAAAAACAAAAAACAAAAACCCATCCAGAAACTCTTAATGATTTACCAGGCTGTGGTTTGGCTTTACAAAGGCAACGTGAGGTCATATAGATGCAACTCTCCAGTGCAAAAATGTTTGGTTCGGAGTTGTCAGAGCTAACAGAACTGGTTAAAAAGTTAGCTCTTTGCCAAGCAGAGCAAATGACTAAACTGACCTACCTTGAATCAAGAGTTGCTGCTGCGTTGCCTGTCCCGCCACCACAAATCCAGGCGCCCATAGAGCGTCCAATCCGAGCCCAAATCTCAACTGTGACACGCCACAGAGGCGGTAAACAAGGGCACATAGCCCAGAGTCTGCAGAGCAGCGTTACAAAGATCCCAGTCGAGTGAATGGGAACAACCCCCACCCAACTCCGCCTTTAAACGAGGTCACCGGGGCAACCACGGTGACCTCGGGGCAACGGGAAACCCGCCGTTGTGGTGAAAGAGCAAGCCAACATGCCTGTGGTGCGACCAGAACACAGCGACACTGAGAGGGTGGTCCACCAGAACCTACTGACACAATGCAAGTTCCTCCCAGTAGAGCAGGCAGAGGCAAAGAGATAACGGAGAACGCAGAGGATACGACGGGACAAGCCTCTGCAGTGACCGTGCAGGCGATGCAGCACGAAGCTGGAGGAAAATGTGGAGGAAGTTGCAGCCGAGGCGACAAGTAAACGGATTGAGCCTGAAATGGAAGGAGCGAATATGCCAGGAGGAAAATGTAAAGGACGAGGGTATCGCTTCAGCCTCGGGACCCACTGCTCTGACAAGGAACATGCAGAGGAATCGACACCCAAAGAAGTTGGTGAAGCGTGTCCATTGAAGGACGCCGTACTTGGCGTCTGTTACCGAGCGCTGGCAGCCATCCTGACCGCCATCCTGACCGCCATCCTGACCGCCATCCTGACCGCCATCCTGACCGCCGGCTCCTCACCGCAGCCAAATGTTACTTTTAATGTCCGCGTAGTTAGTTTTGTATCGTTCTGTCTTTTAATACGTGCTGTATCTGTAAACAAAAGACACAGACGCGCACTCGTTAATATAAGCGCGTTAATGAGACGCGCGTCGACACGCAGTGTCTGAAGGCGAAGCCGCCGCGCTCTGTCGGTCCGAATAAACGGTCTGAACCACGATCTCAACCTCCGTGTGTCCGACTCCTGCCTCAAGTTTTCCTTCCGACGACAACCATTAACGCAACGCGGAGTCTGAGGAACAAGCAAGGCGTCACACGAGACGGTCAAACTTTTATTCATGCGAGTAATAAATCTCATCTGTTCTTCGAGACACCATGAAGAGCCTGATCGCTTATTAACAACTGAAAGTGGATGTGCCTTCACTCATTGCTCTGCCTACCTGGGTTTACATTCCAGCTTTTCCTTCAAAGTTTTTCTGCTCGCATCCACGCCGAAGAGCCACCTCATGTCCCTCGGGACGTCGGGAATCCAGCCCCTCACTCTGGAAGAAGCAGCCAACATGTCGGACTTATTCAGACATTTAGATTCAAGGAAGAGTCTCGAACCTTCTGCTAGAATAAAAGTCAATATTTGTTTTAAATCTATGGAACCAACAAACTGCTGGGCCATTTTTTTTTTTTTTTGTCCTCAAAGCTGGGTGTATTTTGTGAGGACAGAAGGCTGGTGAGTTTCAGCAATTGGATCAAAATTCAGGGACAACCCCGAGCAGGGGTTGTGAGGGGCCGTGGGCCCCTCCTGAAAAATGTACACTACGCCTCTGGCTCCTCCAGAGAACCATGTTTAGGTTATAAAAAGGCAAACAGAGTCATTGTCTTCAGTCGTAGCACAAACGACTATAACACAGATTCTAAATTCATATAATTAAAAATAAAATTTTAAAATGTACGAATATAAACTGAATTCATTTTTTTAAAAAAATGTCAAGATTGTGACCCAGTTTGTTGGGTTAGAGAGATCATTCTTCACAAAATGCTACTTTAAAACTTTCAAGAAAACAAAGCGAGCAACCGCCTTCATGTTACCCGAAATGAACATCTGTTGGCTGAGAAAGTGCAAGAAGCTTTACTTTCTTTAAGCTTTCTTCACATTGTGTTTTTCATTTTATAAAAGCTTTTTGTTTTTTTCAGCTCTAGACTCTTGACAGTATTTACCAGGCAAGAAATGGATGCAGAGAGAAAGGAGGAAGACATGGCACAAGGACCAAAAAAAAAAAAAAAAAAAATAGTAGTTGCGTTGAAAGTTGCAGGGTGACGGATTGAGTTTTGGGTGGTACCTCTGAGCCACGGAGCGGGCGGAGTCAAAGGGCAGATAAGATGCCACCTTCTTGGGCAGGTAATCAGTCATGTGAGTCAACAAGCCCCCAGCGGTGTGTGTCTCCCTGCAGGCTTCACATAAAACTGACACAAATACAAGGCAACACAAGATGAGCTGAATACAACTGGGTCAGATTTAGATGTTTGACTTCTTTTGCCCTTTCAAATCAAATAGATTTCCTCCGTAGTAAACAAGTAAACGTTCCGGCGGCCGTTACCCCTCTGAAGTTCAGCTGGCAGGTTCTGTATGAGTTTCGGATCGAGCCACGGGTGATCTCTCTGAGCTGACTCTTCGCCAGCGGGCGGGACCGCCGCCTGGTCGCAGCAGGCGCGCTCTGTCGCACTGGCCTGCAAACTCCTCAAGGGAGACTCGCTGCTGATCAGGTCTGAGAAGAAGAAATGCTCACACTCTGATCTCCGGTTCACGGCCTCCCAAAATGAGGAGCTCAACACTCCTCTTCTGTGCACATGGTTATTTTTTGCAAGGAAACGAGAAACGGGTCCTCACTGTTTTCTTGCAGGAAGCGAAGTGCGTCCATGTAGCCGTTCTGGCAGATTTCAGCCATTGTCTGCAAGTCGGGAGAGCAAGTGGAACAGATTTGGATTGGATCACTTCTATTCTATGAAATACAGGATATTGCATGTTGTTTAAACAGCGAGTCCAGAAAGCGTCGGCACCTCTTTTTGAGTGACATATAATTTATGACATTTACTCAAAAAAAAAAGTAAAAAAACAAAAAAAGTCTTTTAAGTTTAACAGATACACAAATAGATTCACCTCAGCCTCTGGGGGGAAGAAAGTGCTGGTGACCCTGTACAGGTTCTCCGAGTTGACCTGGATGCTGACGTTGTTGAAGCGCACCTCGTGGAAGGTGAGCGTGCTCGCCCGGGGGCAGAGGTCGCTCTCGCCAGCATACGGAGAGATGGTGATTGTTCTTCCCAGCTGACAGCGGGGCAGGTTGTCGCTAACGGCACCGTCCACATAATACTGAGAGGAACGGAGACTCACCCAGTAAGTGGACTTAATGCGGCTGCTGTATTTATTGCAATAAAAGTCTGCATCACTCACTTTAACAGAATCAATTTGGTTCGTTTGACAACATTTCTGCACTTGGCGTTTTTCAGGGTGGGATGAAATGAAATGTTATTAATCTTTTAAAGTTAAAATTATATCCACAGGTTGAATCGTCTGTCCGGGACAGGGGCGACCCAAGAACTTTTGGGGCCCTGAGCAGCTTTTCATTTTCGGGCCCCCTCATACTCGAAAATACTAAGGTACTCTATGTGTGTAGCATATAGACATTAACATCATTTGTAATTAGCTTACATCATACCAGTGCTACTGATTTTTATTGTACAGAATCAGTAAGCAAAAAAATTATTTCGGATTTTGAGTTGCATTGTAGTTTTTAAGTGTGAAACAGTATTTTAGTTATTTGCAAAACAACATCAGCTGATACACACAACATTTATAGCAAACAAATTCACAAGTTTATTGTCTTATATTCCCCAAAGTGGCAGCCAAAACAGCAGGAAGACGTTAATTATTTGTGCACCAACTATAAAAACAATACAAAATTAGTTTTTTTTTTACATGTGATAAAAAAACTATGTACCATCCAATGTTATTTTAAATATGCAGATATATAAAATCATGCAAGGTTGTTGCTCTTGGTGGGCCCCTGGTGGTGCGGAGGACCTAGGCAGCTGCTTAACTCGCACATGCCTTGGTCTGAATTTGATCCCAGCTTCCAGGATTGATTCATCATGTAATATGAATCAATCTAATAAGATGTAACAGTAGCTTTATGTTTATGGAGTGTGACTTGTAAAGTGTTACAGGTGGAGGTTTGCTAGTTCACTCACCACGCCGCGGTAAGTGGGCGGAACAACACCACAGTAGAGCGGCACAAAGCAGCTGCATATGAGGGCCTGGAAAAAAAAAAACAACAACAAGATTTCAGTGGCTCAAACACAATTAACCCAAAAAGAGTCGTGGTTTTAACCTAAACTTTACATCACAAGTCAAAATGCCTAAAGTGTGTTTATAATGTAATTCTGACTCATAAAAACCAACTATTCCTACGCTATCAGCGTCATCCAGCTATTTACCTGAATGAGTTCCTCTCTGCTGTCGAACTGGGACACCAGCAGGTTCTTCCCATCAGAGACTCTGGTCAGGGACAAGCTGAGCTTCCCGGACACTCGGAGGTGAGCGTCCTCTGGGAGCTTCTCCAGCAGCGACTCCTGCACCAGCTGCAGTAGGTTGTAAGCCGGGTGCAGGGGCCCCAGTTTGTACTTCCTGGCCTCTTTGGCCATGTGCATCAAATCAGTGCAGCATTTGTCTGCGCACACGTCAAAGTACAGCAATCAGACGCGGCGCAGTTTGCCACGCAGCAGCCGCAAACGTTAGAGTACAGGAGAAATATCGTAGGGTTAGGAAATTCAGGTGCAACAGCTGTAAAGTGGCAGGGAGTCCAGGCGTGTAGGTTGAGACAAAAGTAAAAAAATAAATAAAAAATAACTATGAAAAACAAAACTATGAGTAACACACTGTACATTAAAGACAAAACTCACAATATAAAACACTGCAAAGTTATCAAAACTAATGTACAACAGATCATTTTAAAAACTGAGCAAATGCTAACAGGGATGTAAACCTCTATTGAGTTTGTTGGGAAGTGGTGATTATAGTCCAGCTGCTTTATCATCACAGATAAAGAAGAGCTGTGGTGGCTCTAGATAAAGAGCTTTATCACATTATCTGTCATAAAGCTCCTTTGTGCCATAAGGTAATATGTGCTAGTTATATTGCCATAAGTTTATCCTAAATTCTCGTTTATTCTACTTGGGCTACACACACACAGACAAGATTGGAAATTGTTTTCATGGGAACCAGACGGTCTCTCCCGTGTTTTGGATTCTTATCCCTGGTATGAAACTCACGCGTTGGCTCTGCCTTGGGAAGCTTTTCATTATTATTGGCTGTTTTATAAGATCCCTAAATTGTGCACAATATACAAATAAACCTGATTGAGTGATTTCATCTAACAGTGCTTGGATTTTTTTTTTTTTTCCACAACAGCACTTAGGATCTAGCAGCTTGTTATGGAAGGAGCGTGTTTTAGTATATTTTACATGATATTTGACAGCTAAGTTGCACAAAGTGGAAGGACAGTAACTCTTATTATTGCAAAAGGAGCTTCTGCACGTTTTCACAGCTTTATTTGGAAAACAATTTTTGGAAAACCGGAGAATCCCGATCTGTTTATACTACAAAAAGCTGCAAGATGATGTGAATTGGCTCCTCATAAGTAAAATGACCAACCATGATGAAGTGAACTTCAGGCTACCCTTCTAGTTAGGAAGCCTCTGAGTCTAAAATATCTTCTGCAAAACACAATAAATATGGCAAAAAGGAGTTTAAAATCCAAAAATATCCCTCCATTTGGCTTTCCAACGAGGTAATGATTTCTAAATGCATTCTAAACACTTATAGTGAACGTGGTAGACGTCATAAAGGAGGTATAGACAATTTGTAATAGTTTGGAAAATGAATTCAGCTGAAAAATGTTTTTGTCGCCCTTAGAGATTCATCTCAGTAGTTCACCTAGGTGAATAAAATCCGCGCAGAACTATGTCTTTAACTTAGAGATTGTTTTGGGGGGTTTTCTTGACTTGATCAATAAATGAACAGGGGAGAATCCCCACTCACCCAGGGGGATTCCCAGAGTGATGATGGCGGCCATCAGGGCCCCTGCAGAGGCCCCGTAGACTTTCGAGGCATCTCGAATGAATCGAGGAAACCGCTCGAGGATACAGCCGATGACGCCGACGTAATAAATTCCCATAAACCCGCATCCTGCAAAGGAGATGCTCCACTCTTTATTCGGGTCAAACATTTTCCACCTCCCGGCATAAACTCCAGCGTTAAAAACACCCAACTTAATGCAACGTTCAACCAGGTGCCAACCTTTGGATTTCACCTGCAATCAGCATCCAAAGGTTGAGAGAAAGGGCGCGTCGTGTGCCCTTCTCCTATTGGCTGAGGACCGGCACGTGGTTCCCGCTCGCCCAAGCGCGAGAGCCGCGACGCTGCGCGTTTCGCCTCCCGACCTTCTCAGAGCGTTTCCACTGAATGCCTCCGAGATGATCATCCCTGTGGTGGATTTCGGCGCCTACAGCCTGAGCCAGAGAGACGCCGCCGGCGAGGAGCTGCGGCGTCTCAGCGAGGAGCTGAAAGCCGCGTTTTCTCGAGTGGGGTTCGCCTTCCTGAAAAGCTCTGGCATTACGCAAGAGGAGGTGAGTCCGGCCCAGCACACTGGCTCTGACTGCGTCCTCTGAACGCTGTGCCGAAAACTGATTCTGTTCACACAACTTTTAACGTGCCAGCAAGGGACTCGCACGGTTTTGGCTTTCGCGTTGCTCCTTTTGCTTGGAGGTCACACCCTTTTGTTGCACACGAGCGTGTTAAATTAGACAGGTCACGTGACGTGACACGCAACAATCCAGTAATGATAAAAAGCAACAAATGAGAGCACAAAAACACTCATAATGTCAACACTCCCCACTTGCTCACATTTGAGTAACTTCCTCTGACTCTTTAATATTTCAACCAAAATACATTCGTGATTCGCCAAACACAAACATTTCATACTTCCTCAACTTGATCTTTGTTGCTGGTTTAGTTAGTACATCTGCAGCCATTGCACTGGTTGGACAGTACTCTAGAAAGACTTTTCCTTCATTTACAACTGTCCTGACAAAATGATATTTAATATCAATATGTTTACATCTTTGTCGATGCACAGGATTTTTGGCTAAGGATGTGGTAACCTGATTGTCCTCAGAAATCTTAGCTCAATAATCCAGACCGTCCATGTTGAACAACAGCTGTTCCAAGTATAAGCATTCCTGTATAGGAGCAGCTGGAGCCATGTACTCTGCTTCACATGTAGATGGAGCTACTGTAGGCTGTCTTTTGGTCTCCCATGAGACTAACGGACCATCTTTATTTAGACTCATTCAGTAACCTGTTGTACTCCTTCGATCGGATACATCACCTGCCCAATCGGCATCACTGTATGCATATATAAGGTTATCACAGGCACCCCTTTTGAAAAGTAGTTCTTTCTCTTGTGTGCCTCTTAGATACCTAAAAACGTGCTTTACAGTATTCCACTGCTCTGTGGTTGGGTTTGCAAAGTACTGTGCCAGTTTACTTACTGCATGGCTTAAATCTGGTCTTGTACATGTTGACAAATAGATTAAGCTTCTTACTGCCTCCCTGTATTTTCTGACATCGCTCATTACTTCAGCATCGTCGGCATAATTAAGTTTCTGCTCACAAGGGGGTAGTTCGTGGCTTACAGTTCTGCATGTCGAACTTTTCCAGTGTTTTCCTCACATACTTCGACTGTGACATTTTAACACTGTCCGCCTCTTTTTTAAAGTCAATGCCAAGAAAATGTGTCAACTTTCCTAAGTTCTACATCCTAAATTTGGATGCAAGTTTCTGTTTTATATCTTTAAAGATATTCGTATCACTGGCAGCAATAATCAAATCGTCGACCCATATAATGATAAACACAGTTTCAGTATCATTAATCTTTGTGTAAACACAACTATCAGCAGGGTTTTGAACAAACTTGATTTCACATAGGTAGTCATGCAACATTTTGTTCCAGTTTCTGCCCCACTGTTTAAGTCCACATAGAGATTTTTGCAGTTTATACACCAGTCTTTCATTTTCTTGAGATTCCTTCTTGTAGCCCTCTGGTTGTTCAATATAAAGTTCACATTCGATTGGGGCGTATAAATATGCTGTCTCTACATCCATCTGGTGAACAAACGTGTTCTCCTGTGCTACCTTTTGCATCAACACTCTGATGCTCGTCATGCTAGCAGTTGGTGAAAAGGTTTCATCATAGTTCACACCTTTCTTTTGACTGAATCCTTTAGCAACATATCTAGCCTTACATTTGTCTGATCCATCACTATTCGTTTTGATTGCATACACCCATTTACCCCCTACTACAGCTTTACCCTCAGGTGAGTTGGTCAGGGAAAAAGTAACATTGTCCTTTTAATGACTGCATTTCCTCATCCATTGCTGTAACCCACTCTTTTGCATTCTTCTTTGTAGGTTCGAGGTACTCCACTTATCAGTCTGTAACAATAATCAATGTTAGCTATCTGCTCTTCATCATCAGTGCTACATACCTAGTCATCTAAGTAATCTGGTTTCTTTCTTTCTCTGACAGGGTATCGCCTCTCAGGTTCTTCATGTTCTGTTGTGTGACTGGTACTCGCCGTTGGTTCTTTTTCTATGCTCAGTTTATGATTTACTGGCTCAGCATCTGAAGTTTTGGTTGCTTTGGGACTAATTCTAAACATATCATCATCATCCAAAGTTACATCCGTCTCATTTTTCTCTCTGGATACAATTTCCACAAGCCTGTGTTTCTGGATTTTCCTGCCGTTTGGATTTTCCTGCCGTTTGGATAAATAGACCATGCAAGCTGGTCTATGTCTAGGGTATGACAAGGGTATTCTTGTCATACCCTATAAAATGCCTTTTTCACACCTTGAATCCAGCTTCCCTTTATCTCGTTTCTAAGTGTAACAAACACATCCAAACTTGTGCATCCTAGAAATGTTAGGCTGTCTGCCGGTCAACGTGAAATAAGGTGTTTGTTTTGTGCGATTATTAAAACATCCGTTTCGCACCACAGCAGCTGTCTGAACTGCATATGGCCATAACATTTTTGGTAACTCACCATCGATTAACATACATCTAGCCATGTCAAATGAAGTTCTCCAGTTTCGTTCTGCCATACCATTTTGATGTGGAGAATATGGTGCGGAGGTCTCGTGTCTGATACTATTTCTGCTCAGTAATGACTGATACTCTTTTCCTGTGAATTCTGTACCATTATCTGACCTCATACATTTAATCTTTCCATGTGGAGTCATGTCGGCAATAAACTTTTCAGTAGCTTGTACTGTATTACTCTTGTTTTTCAAAAAATACACAAAGACTGCACTGGAATAATCATCTGTGAAGGATAATGCATATCTGTGACCATCTTTGGACATTGGGTCTATAGGTCCTGCTAAATCTGTGTGGACCATTGCTAGTGGTTCTTTAGCTCTTGCATCTGGCTCCTTGTTCCTAGTTTGAACAAATTTTCCTTTTGTGCAGACTTCACAATTTGGCATTGGTTCACCTCTCCCTTTAATTTCCATGCCATGAACAACATTTTCTAGCTTCAGTACATCTCTGCAATTGCAATGTCCAAGAATCTCATGCCAACCTTGTAAGTCAACATTTTTTACACTGATCATCACCACGTTCATTGTCCATCGTTTGTAAGTAATACAGTTTGTTACATACGTGAATGGGGAACTTGGTATCTTCTCTGAGAAGAACGTTCTTTCCTTCTTTGAAGATCACCGTTGCTCCGCTGGATGTTGCAGCTTTCACTGAGATGTCCTGCGGATATGAAGGGATGTACAATGCGTTCCTCGGCACTGTTTTAAGATGTCGACCTCTGTTGTCGATCAAACACACTTCTGCGTCTCCTCGTTGCTTAGCAATCCCAAAACACCTGGATCCATCAGCCAATTCCACGCAGTGCATCTCGGCCTGGAAACTTTCATCAAGCTTCCGAAACTTCCCCATGTCGGTGATTATATGCGACGTCGCACTAGCGACTTACACAGCAGGTGTTCACTGTCTGTCGGGACATTCACCCGTTTCTTCATTGATTCTGGGCCCATAACCTGCTAACAGAATCAGTTTTCGGCACAGCGTTCAACGTGACATCAAGAGACTCATGCGGTTTTGGCTTTCGTGTTGCTCCTTTGTTTGGAGGACACACCCTTTATTGTACATGAGTGTGTTAAATTAGACAGATCACGCAATAATCCAATAACGATAAAAACAACAAATGAGAACACAAAAACATTCATAATGTCAACAAAGTGAAAATATGGCGTGCCTTTCGTAGGTGGAGCGCGCCATGGAGTCATCGAAGAGGTTTTTCCTGCAGCCAGAAGAGCTGAAGAAGGGATTCAGCAGGAAGAGCTTCCCAAACAACCACAACCACGGCTGGGTGTCCATGGAGGCAGAGAGGTTGGTCCTGCAGATGCAGATGCAAAAGAAAAAGAAAAGGGTGGCTTTGCTTTTGTATCCCACCTCTAAGGTGCCACATGAAATCCACTAATCCCAGTTTAAATCCGGATTTGTGTGGGGGAAAAAAAATAAAGTTAAAAATAAAAGACCAAGGGCAGAGCTCTGAGGCACGCCATTGGTACATGCTTCAGTTTTGCATTTTTAATTGTGTAAGGCTATCGTATCGTAGACATTTGTGTTGGTAAAGCGGAAAAATTCAAGTGATTTTTAATCCAGATTAATACTTTTCTAGGTTGAATCCCAGCCAGCCTGGAGACCTAAAGGAGGCATTTAACGTGGCATCATTTCACCCCGACATAGTAATGACTCACTTAATGTTTTATTCAGCATGCTGCTCTGTAAAATTGCAGGTGCAAACTTGAAAAACGCAGCACTTTGGGTTGTTGCAAAATCTCCTAGTCAGGCCAGTTAGTTGCTGTCCGTTCTGCAGAAATGGCCGTCATCAGACGCCGTGAGGGATTTCAGAGAGATCCACACGGCGTTCTTCCACCGCTGCAAAGAGCTGAGTCTGCGAGTGCTGAGGCTGATGGCCCAGAGCCTGGGTCTGGATCCGGACGTATTCCTAAATGCGCATCAATTCATAGGAAGTAGGTTCTTCAGTCTCTCGGTGCTTTGGTGGACAATGTAGTCGGAGGGAATGGTACACATGGTAAAAAGGATCAAATTTCCACCAAAAACTCAAGATTTGCAATTGAGCTCAGAAATTGTCAAGAAAAACTTGAGCATTTCTGAGATCACAAAGCTGAACATTTGCAAGAAAAAGCTAAAAAAAATTTGGAGGTTAATCTCTATTTTGAGGGAAAAAAAACCCCCTCAAATATTCAACAGTTTGAAAAGTTGGAACATTTTTGACCTCAAACTAAGAAATGTCAAAGTTTTTCCAGAAAATTTCCTAGAAAAGTCAAAAATAATTTTGCAAGTGATCTCAGAAACTTTGAAGAAAAACGCTCAGAAATATATAAGTTTGAAAAGTCAAAAAAATTAGAGATTAATCTCAAAAAATTTTTGAGGACATTTGGAAATTTTCCAAGTTTCAAAACGCAAAAATTTTTCACATTTGAAACTCATAAATTTCAAATATCTGTCTAGAAAATTTCTGCAATCAAGTAAAAAAAATTCTGAGTTTTTTTTCTAGCAAACCTTTAACTTTTCAAACTCAGAAATTTCTCAAAGATTTCTCTTTGAAAAAAAGAATAGTTTTTTCTTTCTGACAGAAATGTACTCCTGCTTTTTCTTCAGTGGCCCTCATATGCTGTCATGTGTATGAATCGTCTGAGCTGACATGCATTTAGAGAGCTGCTGTGTTTCCTGTAGCCGATGAGAACGGCACAACGCTGCGTTCTCTCTACTATCCTCCGCTGAAGAGTGAGACGGTGAAGGAAGGTCAGCTGCGATGTGGGGAACATTCCGACTACGGAAGCATCACCCTGCTTTTCCAGGGCTCTGAGGGTCTGCAGGTAATTCCACGGATTAATACTGAAATGCATCTTTTTTCACCCAAAAGAAGTTGTCGCTCTTTTCTTGACATCTCCCTTTGACTTATGGAAACGGATTTAGATCATTCATTTTCTACTTCACTGAAGCATTTCATTTGTTTTTAGTCATGTCATGCATCTTTTCCCAGGTCTGCACGCGCGCAGGGGAATTCATCTCGGCTCCTAGTATCCCTGGAACAGTCCTGGTCAACGTCGCTGACCTGATGCAGCGCTGGACGAGTGACCAGCTGCTCTCTGTGGTAACTTAAAAATATTTTACATATTTTCTTCTTCTTCAGAGGGTAAAATAAATAACATTTTTAAGAAAAAAAATCAAAGCAAGGGCGTCTAAAGAGAGGCTCGGGGGCCCATTTGTGGACTTTGAAATGATGCTCCTGGATCAAAATTTGAGAATGCCACAAATTTTGTTCACCAGTCCAGGCGGTCAATGCAGCCAGCACACATTTGAAAAAGAAAATAGGTGTGAAATTTTCTCTGAAGTTAGGCCTTTTAAAAGACTTGCTGACAGATGAAAATCAAAAACCAAAAACAATTCTTCATTGATGATCTGTCTTGCTTTGAATTCAATCTTGAAGTAAGTAAGACCAAAAATGTCCAGGCATTTTTCCAAAATAAAGGAATATTTTCAAAACAGACCCACTTCCTGTATTAGTTACTGAGAATAGACACGCAAGAGCTTTTTTTTTTTTCTTTCAAATCTGTAATAATTACTACCACACATCCTTTTTTTTTTTTTTTTTTTTTTTTTTAAGAATTTAGCATTAAGTGAAAATTAAAATTACATTTTATGGCCCATGACTACTTTTAACTTGACTATTCTGAACTATTTGGCAAAAAACTGGTACAGTCTCCATCATTATTAGATTTAGCTTTAATGCTAGCACAGCTTGTAAATGTAGGCAAGAAACCGGCTCAGATTAAGACTTTTTATTGCTGCGGCAGAAACTCAAACTGAAAAACGTGATCAAATCCAAGGTTTTTAGAGCTCTCGTTTTATTCAGTTACACTTCATACTGTGGGGTACAAGGTTTATTGTTGTATTTGTCATTTTATTGGAGCTACATGAAAATATGCAAAGCGGTATTGCTTCCTGCCTTTTCAGCGTCACCGGGTTTTGCTGCCCCCTGTTGGAGACTCCAGCACTCGCCAGTCTTTGGCTTTCTTCGTCCAGCCGGACAACGAGGCCCGAATCACCTGCTGCGACGGCTCAAACAAATATCCTCCCATCACCGGAGGCGACTACCTTTTACAGCGCTTCAGCGAGTCATACGGAAAGGACTGAAGAAAAGACGCTCGTCACTCTGCGCAAACATTGCGCAAACGGTAGACCGTCCATGACGTCATACACTGAGGTGGTTTCTACGGGTTTCACAAACTCAAAAGACTTTTTAAAAATAATTATGAAAGGAATTTGAGATACATATATCTACAGACATGTACAAGTTTCTTCCGGCCAGCTGGCAATAAATAAATACTACTTACCCATGCCATGATATAATGAGAGAAGCTAAAAAGCTAGCAAGGGCATCTCAGAAGCTAGTGAGCGGTAGCCTCAACGGTCTCAACGCAATGAAGACCTCTGAGTGCGACTCAAACTTTTGTCTGATAGAAAAGTTACCAAATGAAGAAAAAAAAAAAAAACATGGAACAGAAATATGGAGATTAAATAGTCCTTCCAAGACTAAATTTCAGACCTACGATTAAGTCAAGTGACCTTTTAGATTCCACAATGGCTTTACAGCTGATTTGGATGGAATAGGATATAAATTGCTCCTTTTCTGTTGTTGTTGGCCAGGAAAGTAAAGAATGCATTTGAAAGAAACACGTCGGCAAATGATGCAAAGACACAAGCATTACACTTGCAAGGTCATTCATTTAATTAGTAACAGTCAAACCATGTACACCATGACATCATTCCACAGGACACTTACAAAAAAAAAAAAAAGTTTTACCAGTTTTCTGTTTTGCTGCAATGTTTAAGTGACATAAAATCATGATTAAATAAAACAATCTAAAGTCCCCTGAGAATTAACTCATACTCTCTTCATTTATGTTATCAAACTTCTTGAAGGGAGGACATTTCCAGTGGATATAGAGAATAAATAAATGATCATGAACACAACACGAACTCTATGGAGCAGTGGCGGACATACTAAGCAAGGAACAGTGTGTTCTTTGTATCTGATGTCATACCACATCAGGTATCACAGATCTGTTGCTGGAATGTCACAGTTGTGAAACGTTCAAATTCAATGTACAGTGTAGAGATGAGCTTTTCTTCGACTGTCCAGTCCAGAGGAAGCAACGGCTACGAAACAGAAATGCTGCGTATAAAACAGGAAGTGCGTAAGTGAACTTCAACCAAAATGAATTTTTACTTACATTCTTTTCCTTCAAGATTATCTCTGAACAACAAAAACACATGTTTGTAATGTTTGCTGTTGATAATGTCACCCAAAGCAAACCGCAGTGCCTGAAAATAACAAACAAACCTTCATTTACAGAGAATTTTCCCACAGAGGACACAGAGTCCTTGTTGGGATGGAAGTTTGAAATACTCAAAACAAAAGAAGCGATTGTCCGGAAGGAAAACTCTGGCTCGTTCAGCTGATTTGGCTAGCAAAGGGACGGTTGGCACTGGCTCTAAACCTGATCCCTGAATCGGCTTCCTTCAGGGGGCGCGTAATGCTTTTGGGCTTTTTAATCAGGACGTTAGGTTTTTAAACACAAAAATTGGTTCACAAAAAGAAAACGCACAAAGACGCTCACTCATAACAGACAAGGTGATGGGGAGGGGAGGCCTAGGAGTGTCCTGGCACTGGCACATCCTGTTGTTGGTGACCAGGAGGCAGAGGCTGGGCGTTTCCTGGTATGACTGGTGCCGGTTCCCCCTCGGCCATCGCGCCTCCGGGCTCTGCAACAGGAAGTGACATTTGTTCGGTCATAGAACTTAGCTTCAATTCCTGGAAACATGGACTTTATAGCTTCTGGGAAGTGGTTTGTTTGACATAAAGGAGCAAACATGTAATCAAGCACTTTATTCTTGTGTTTAGAGGTGCACCGATTGATTTGATCTACCTCCGCAAAGTTCTGATAATCAGCCACCGTCTCCTTTTGCTCTGCTGTGACAGAGGGCTGACTGACAGACCATCCCACCGGGTCACATCTGCACATCCGCAGGTGACAAAGGTCACCCCACTGTGCCAATTTAGGGACTTCTTCTCTACATTTAGGGACTTCTTCTCAAAAAAGTGACCTCTGACTGACACAGTTCTGGAAAAGAAAATTGGTACCTCAAGCCTTTTAAAGATTGGTGATCGGCAACTACAATCACTGCACCCCCTTCTTGATTTGCAGAGCAAGAACATCAAAGATGCAGAGCAAGCTCAATGTTAGTGTCTTAGAATGGACCAGTCAAAGTCCGATGGAAAATTTGACAACAGAAAACTACTCCTTGTTGAATTTGAGCTCCAGTGTAAAGAGTAGCTTCCAAATCTACAGGCTTTTCCTTTAGATTTGGAAACTCGTGTCAAAAAACAAATTATGACTGTTTCTTGTTCAACATTTCTAAATTTCTGACTTAAACAAAACAGAAGACAGACACCACGAGAAACCTCAGACCTGCTTTAACTGAGTCAGTAGCTTTAAGAGTAAATGTTAAACTCTTTGGGATAAACTGACAGCAGTTAAAACTATCCGATACTTACGTTTTACTTCAGCTTTTAAACTCTGCGCTTTGATCTTTTCCATTTCTTCCATTGCCTGAGCAGAAGAACGAAGGAAACAAACAGCATAGAAAGGAAAGATCTCATTAGGAAAACATTGATGGACCAACTTGAATTAAATTCAGATGAACTGGGCAGGTTGTGGTTTAACCTGCCCATCTCCGGTAAGATGTGAAAATCCTAAAATACGCTGATAACTCAGCGTATTTTACTTCACAAAAATTAAAAAAAAAAAATACAACTTCTTTCCCGTTTTCCTTTTCGCAGACTCACAACAATAACTCACCTGTTTTAGCCCTGACTTCTGAGCATTTAGTTCTTCCTGTTTTCTTTCTAGCTCCTCCCTCTGTTTCTGCAGCTCGGCCGTCTTGGCGTTGATGTCGTCCTCCTCGTTGGCGATTTGCTGCTCATACTCTCTCAGCTCCTCCTCGGTGTAAACAGGGTTTTGATCTAAAGTCTGTGAGGGATGGGCAGAGAAAGTAAAAAAATCAAAATAAAAATGAGAAACACAAGTTTGTCCCAAATTTTATTCTACATCAACATGCAACACCATTGTGATTCTGAAGTTGCCCTTTCAAAAAAAAAAAAAAAAAAAAAAATCATACAATTATGACTTTGCCAACATATCACAGATCTATGAACATCTCCGGCCAAACTCACTGTGGTTTGTTGAATAGAAAGTACACCAGAAGGGTGATAATCTGCGATAATCTCATGCTGAGATGAATTTTTAAAATCTTACCCCCCACTCATCTTTCTCATGGAATTCCGACTTCTTGGTTGCTGCTATGAACTCACTCATTGACACCAGCCTGTCTTTGTTTGTGTCCACCTGACAAATCAGAGCAGAAAGCAGCTTTAATCACCGTGTTAAGATCAAATGGTTATTTTTATACCAAGAAAAAAAAGGTTTTTCTATATGCATGCAGAAGTTTGTATGTCATCTATAACATTTTGAGAAAAATCTTGGACATTAATAGTAACCTCAGCAATCTAAAACGAGTTCATGGTGGAGAGGAATATGGCTTTGGTTCCTTTACAATGGCAGCATTATGTGTTTTCCAGGCTCATTTTATTGTCATTTTATAGTGCAATCAAGTAAGTACGTTAATTTCAGTTGTTATAAAAATACTGTACATATGAAATATGACTTAAAAGAAATTTGACTTTGGAATCTAACATCTTAAAATTGGGCGTCTGTCTCTTTAAAAACCTTAAAAGCTGCGTCTCCAAGGTGGGGTTGCCTGCCCTGGTTGCCACGGGAGGCTAAAGGATTTCTCAGACGTTCATGGAAGAATCAAGGTAAAACTCCAGGTATGTTTTTGATGAGAGAATAACATTATAACATGTTGACAAAAAAAAAAAAAAAACCCTGCGCATAATCCTGCCCCTTAAAAATCTTGAAAACTTGAAGCAGCCGATTTGAAATTGTCACACTCTGCTGAGACACAGCGATGACCTCATTACTTAGCGGGCCTAATCAGAGCCAATCAACGATACATCAATGACAAACAGGACTCCATGCTGCACGTGTTCAGCTGACCTCATTCATGACATGCTCCCTCATCCTCAGCCTCTCTTCCTCCATCTCAACCATGTCGTCTTCCTCGTTCTCAGGGTTGTACACTTTCTCCAGCTTCAACGAAACATTCAGATGTTTTGCCAAAACTTCCAACTAGCGTTTTAAAAATGCAAACATGCAGCAACTTTTCAGTCAAAAGAAATGAGTTGGAAAAAAGTTGGTATCGGCCAAAATTGGAATCGGTCATCGGCAAGAAAACTGCAATCGGTGCATCCCAAAAATTAACTAAAGTACCTCTTTTGTAAAGAGAGCTTCCAGCTCGCTTTCATCAAAGAAGCCGTCTCCATTGCTGTCTGCAACACATAAGTGAAGAATTAGAAGTAACTCTCGTCCACATGAATAATCACAGACTATAAAGATACAGATTTGAAACCTGTTTACAGTTTTGCAAAGTTGATATTTTTTTAGATTCATAAATGGTTGCAGATTCAAGAGAACTACAGCGGAGTAGTTCTGCTGCTGTTGTGTGCTAAAATACATTTGGAAACTATGGTTACCGTGCATTTTGAAGAAGGTTTTGGGATCAAAGTCCTCTGGGTCCAAACCATCTGACTCCTGCCACACCTCTTTCAGCTGGTCTTCACTGCCCTGAACGCACACACACATGCATACACACATAGAGCACCAGCGGAAAACTTTTGGGTTTGACATTGCAATGTCAGGGGAGTGACATTGCTGGAGGTTTCTATCGATCCCTTAAGTCAAAAAATTTCTGATTTTTCTTCCAGCAGTGGCACATAAAGACCCTGATGTTAATGTCTGGATTAGCTGGGAAGGATGACAGGAAACAAAGCAAAAATAACATTGTTTCGTTACTTCTTGATCTGGTGGAGCTGAAGGAACCTGGTCCGCTCTGGGAGAGAACGACCAAGGCAACACTTAATCGTCTGCACAAGTTGACAAAACGTTGCAAAAATGTTTTGAGAACGTGGCAAGTGCTGAACAAGCCAACAAAGAGAAACAAGCTTTCATTGTGGAACAAAGTGTCTCGATGCGCCAATGGTCTTTATCGGGTGCAGAAAGCTCAGACTTGTAATACAGATTATTATACCAACTGTGCGCGTTCTGGTAGGGTCGCACTGACCCTACCATGTGCGCTTTTGCAAGTTTTTTCTTTTGCATGTGATTTCGGGAACTGACGGTCTGACGGGGCTCCCCGCCCCCAACCCGCTTCCCCTGCTGTCTGACCATGCTGTCAGACCACAGGAGGGTTAAAGTGTACTCTGTCTTGTTTGTGGAGCCCGTTTATGTTGCCACCTCCTGATCCCCTACACCAGTGGCCCAAACAGTCGGAATTGATTTTAAAAACAATCGTTTTTAGTTTTCTGAGTTTTTGTGTGATCGAGAGGCTAAAATGCATAAAAATGTCGTCGTTCCCCCAAATATCCAGCTTTGTGTGGACTATGCCTAAGAGATTTTGATGTGCAGTATCCTGTTGGAACTGCAAAAAATTCAGCCATCTGGCTAGAATTGTCACCTTCAGATGAGAGAAACCGTATCTGAACTTTGGTTCTTTGTGTTTGCTCATGATAGAAGCAGCGTTTGGCTGAATCAAACATGTTGCACAACAAGTTTACCTTCACAGCAGAAATGGTTCATTGATATCAGATTGATTCTTCGTACCTTATAATCCAAGTACTGTTAAATGTCCACGTTTAAAGTGGGTGTCTTACAGGGTGGTTAACTTTGGGATGGTTGGCGTGCTTCTTCTTCATCTCTTCATAGTGCTGCTCCTCCTTCTTCCGGTCGTCCTCGTTCATCGTTTTCAAGCGCTCCCTCCTCTCGTGCTCCTTCATCATCTCATACCGCTTGAACTCATCGTGGCGTTCCTTGTCATAGTTCTCCAGATCTTTTGTTGCCTACAATATTAAAGAGAAAAAGTAAGTTTGGCATTACTCAGTATTCATCTGTACTGAATACTGTCTTTACTGGCAAGTGCCTCGAATACAGCATACTGCTCAAACTGTTGAGCACTGACATGGTCAAAATGGGGCTTTCCAGGTACCAACTAGTTTATCAGAAAAGTCTTACACAAACAGGAATGCACCGATACACTTTCCGATACCGATATGCCCCATACAGATCCGATACTGAAAAATAGTACTGAACTGACTTAAAAGGTTTCTTTTTTTTTAATACAGACATAAATGTACTTAATAACAAATTTAACTCTGCACCAGTATAGCGCATTGAAATACACTAATACCTTCACAAGTTTGGTCAAGCATATAAAAACAACTTTAATTTGTTTATGCAGTGTGATTAGCAATACAGCCAGTGTAAAATAAATAATAAAGAAACTGACAAAAACAAAAGGTTGACTACCTTGACAAAACATGTTAAAATTAAACTGCAGCAAATCTTTCAAATGGTTCAGAAAGTGCAATTAGAAATTCTAAATATAATGTGAAATAAATTTAAAAAGCATGATGTTGGTCAGAACACAAAGCATAGAAATATACTGTATAGATCTATCCTTATGAATCAAGAAAACTGTCGCCAATACCTGATCCAGATTTATTTTCAATATCAGGACCGATGCTAATATTGATATCGGATTGGTGTATCAACATGGCATGTAAATCGGGCTGTTAGATTTTGTAAGGCAAAGTAGGAGCCTATTCCTATTTGGTAAACAGTGATGTTGGGCTTTTTTGTTTGAAAATAAAACTTGGATGATAAGAGTTACAACATCTAATTTGTATTTGTAAAAAAAAAAAAACAAAAGTATTTTTGAATAAAATTTCTGAAAGCCAGTATATATTTCTGTCTGTATGTCACAACTCCTTTGTGACATACAAACGGTGCGAGTTGCTGAAACTGTTCAGACCTCAACTGTCAACTGTGAGGCAACTTCCTCATCATTCTTAACATACAGGAAACCAAATGCTCTCTTAAAAAAGCAAATTATTTTACTTTTAGAAAGCCCTTCCTCTCCAAATATAGTTTCAAGTTGCTACATTTAAGATTAACGAAAGACAAAGCAGGCGACAGTGTCAACATCGGACTCATTCTTGTTTTGCGACACCTGTAGCTTTCCGCTGGGCCAACAATAGCACTGACAGTTAATACCAATTAAATCCTAAATTTTAATGCAGCTGTGGTGACAATCTACACAAATAGCACTACAAGTTAGTCTATTGATAATACTTGACTCTATTGTGTATTTACTAATTTTTGTTACCCATTTAGAACTTTTTTGCATGTTCACTAACCTTCTGAGAACTGGTGATGGTTAGGGTTAGGAATACACTGGTTTACAGAGTTACTCAAATGAATGGAAGTCAATTCAAAGTCCTAGTGCGAGTAGCAATGTAAACTTGTTTGCTTGTACCGATTGAATAAGGCGATCCAGGTCCTCCACCTCGAAAGTGTGTGGGTTCATGTGGTTGAGGTGCTCAAACTGCTTCAGCAGGGCCTGGTGATCCAGTGTGTTCCCTGGACAGAAGAAATTCAAAAGAAAAATAAAACGAACCAGAAAAAAAAACAATTACCATGTGTTTGAAGTTACACATAATTCAGAAAAGGAAAAATGAATAATGCTAAAATAATCAAAGCTACTTTATGTAACTTTTATTTTTAAAAAAAGAAATGTTTTTTTATGCTATCAGACAGATATTCTATGAAAAGATCGTTACACCTCCCTGAGCTACTATCTGGAGAAATGCACCACTGCCGACCAAAAACAAACAATCAGAGCCAGGGAGCTGTCAATCAACCGCATGTACTTGACGCTAAACATGCTAATGATGGCGAACCAACTTGCCATTACAGAAATCCATTTATCTGCCGTCACAGGTGGCCATGCTAACTAACCTTAGCATTCACAACAACCTCTGCTAGCTGCCTCCGGGCTCTGATTGGTTGTTTCTAGGTAGAACTGGGAGCACAGGGAGAAGGCAGGGGAGCTCAGTTCTTTTATCCACAGAGTACTTGTCTTATACAAAACTGTCATGACATATTGGCAGTTTGAACAAATATGTAAAAAATTGTATACATCTTGAAAATTCACATGCTGCAGCTTTAAGCCGGGTTTTTCTTTCTGAGCCCTGCAAAAGTGTCCACTTGCCTTTTTGTGTTAAAAAGAACTCTAGAAAACACAAAAAAACGTTTAAGTGGTGCTGAAATCTCTTGAGTCACAGCCTGCATTTGATGATGAACAAACCTCTGACGTGGATGGCGGAACACGTGCAATTTCACGAAGCCCAGACCTGCCAGTGACGCAACACTAACCACCACCCTGTGCCTTCACTCACCGTTCCCCTCTCGGAGGTCGTGTTTGGCTTTGATTAGCAACCGCAGCCGGTTCATCTCCTCCCTCTTCAGCTCGTCCAGCTTGCTTCGGAAATTGTGCTGAACAAAGTCCAGCTCTTTGGAGAGTTTGCCTTGCTGCGAGCAAAGAGTCCACACGGCAAAGTTTAAAATCCAGAGCGCTGTGCAAATAAACTGACTCCTAAATAGTTAAGGGGGGATTTTGTAAGGGAGTGTGCACCTTGATGTCATCCATATTGGCGTTTTTCAGCTTTTCTCTGAAGTGGGGGTCTTTCTCCAGGTACTCGATGACTTCCCTGAGGTAGCGGTCGTAGTGCAGACCGGTGTCCTGACAAACAGAAGATGACTCACGTTTATTTGGAAACCCGACGTCAATTGGGGCCATTATAAAAATATTTTCTTGGTCATTTACTGCCCACTAATGACTACTAAAAGCTTTTTGTTGTTGTTGTTTGTCCATTAACCTTTTTCCACACTGTTAAGTGTAATTTATATCTCTCTGACACTTCAAACCAGGGACGGATATACAAGGATGTGGGCCCCGAGGCTGGAGCCAGTTTTGGTGCTCTATCCACGAAGGAAAAATGTATTCACCAATGCAAATTACAGTACATTTAATGGACTAATTAGTGAATTGAAAAAAAAAAAAAAATTACAGTGCATAGTCTTATACAACAGCAGGTATGAACTGATGCATGGTAGGTTTCGGCCTGTTGAAATAAATCAATTAATCAAATGATAAATGAAAGTAAACTCAATAATTTCCATTTGCACAATTTATCATTTCTCTTTTTTCGCTATCAAACAGCTTATCCCTACATTTGTCAAAATGCTGTTGACTCACGGTGCTCTGCGGTGGCTCCAGCTGCTCCACCTCTGGCTTGTCTTTGGCCTTCTCCACACTGATGGGCACTGAGTGGATGCACAACCACAAACTGAGCAGCACCAGCCCGCAGTGGGCCAAGACTCTACTCCTCACCATCTAGTTGAAAAAATAAATAAATAAAAAAAGCAGGAAGAAATGAGAGAAGTGGCGGTACTTATGTTAGGACGTCTTTTACGCAAAAATAAATAAATACACAACCGTATACTTCTTTAAAAAAATGTAATTCGATTTGTTGGGATTTTATGTTATAGACCAATACAAAGTATACACACAGTTTTCAAAATGTTTCAAGGGTTGTATATCTTTCTATCCATCCCTCTGACAGCCCTAGATGAACATACTGTAAGCAAAGACTTTAACACATCACGCGATTAGTAAATGGAGTCCAGCTCTGTGTAATTTCATCTCAGTATAAACACAGCTGCTCGGTGAAAGTTCCTCAGAGGTTTGTTGGAGATCATTAGGCGACAAAACCAGCACCGTGAAACCCGAAGAACCTGGCAAACAGGCCAGAGAGAACGTTTTGGAGAAATTTGAAGCAGGATTAGGTTACGAAACCACGAGAACAGAAGAGAAGATCACTTCTGTTGAATAAGTTGAAGAAGTTCTGCCACAGTAGGACAACAACTCAGCCAGAGATGCACTGAAAGCATTTCGATGAAAGCAAAAAATTGTGTGTCAGAATGGCCCAGTCAAAGCCCCAGAATAAAAAAAAAAATCTACTCAATCTTGACAATTCGCAAAGAAAGAGATTTCAGGCTCTGGCTGTGCAATGCATTCACACACATACCCAAAATTCACAATACTACAAAACGTGGACTCAAGGCTAATCAGCAGAAATGCAGCCTGAATTTTACACGTTTTTTTTTGTAAAACAATCATTAAAAAAAAAATAAAAACAATAGAAACTATTTTCACAATAGTATGCTACTTTTTGTCGGTTGATCACATAAAACCTATTGAGGTTTGTTGCTGAAACACAAGAAAATGTCCATAAAATCTGAATTATTTTTGGGTCATTGCTAATTAGGAAAAGGCTAATTCACTTAGAGATGAAATGTGGGATCACGTTATGCAAGTTGGCGTTAATCTTTAAACAAACTCTGCCAAAAGAAGGAAGGGCAGCAAGCGACTGCTGGATGAAAACAAGCCTGTTTCTGAAACGGTCGAAACATTTTACTAACATTAAGGGCAGTGGACGTGTGACGAAACACTGTGTTGAATTAGCAGGTTGTTTATTAGAACCATGTAGCGACGGTGAATGCTAATTCACATCACCCAGAATGTACCAAACAAGCCGAAATTAACTATTAAATTACCTTCGTGTAAAGTCAGACTTACTTCCTCTTCTTATTCCTCACCGAGCTTCCACCGTTAAGTGCTCTTCGCGCAGCCTGAGATTCATCGGAGCCTGTTGACAGCCGTCATCTGTCTGCCACCAATACAAGGCGCAGGTAGCCTCAACCTAAACAAAAGAGGTAGCCGTTTGCCATGGTAACCCCCCGCCCCCGCGCGCTCCCCATTGGAGGGGGGAAAAGTCAACTTTCTTTGGAAAACTGTCGCGTTGGAAGCTGATTGGATGCCGCGCCTGCCACTCACAGGGTCTTGAGCTCCAACGGTGAGTTGAGACAAACCGTACGTGGCGTCTCAGGCAAAAGCCCAGACAGAGGCGGGCGGCCTCTTCATTCAGAAGTGACATGTTCAGGATGCGGCTTCATTTGTCATTGGTGCGTTGTCAATTGATGCGAGGCCTGAGTGTCAAAGCAGAAAAAAAAAAAAAAAAAAGTGTATTTTAGAACAATTTTTGTAGTTGTGAAAAATTCAGGCTTGCTGCACCTGCTACATCTCCTCCACCTGTATGGCAGAAATATTTTAAACTAAGCCCCCCATAAAAAGAAAAGTGTGTAGTTGAAGGAATTATTGGGCTACACCTGAATATATAATAGGCTACCAATATTTTATTCAATAAAAACTGAATCCGACTTCTCCACGTCCATAATCAACCATATACTAACTACACATATACTTAAATAAGTTAGATTTCTCCTTTCGTTGATTTAAATTTAGACCAGTTTGAACGTGATACCTCTAAATGCCTTGAAAGCACAAAGAGTCATCATTTTAGGGGAGCTTGACACTATCCACTTCTGTCCACGCGGTGGCGCGGTTTGACCGTCTCTTGGAAGCGACCCCCGCTGGTCCACTTCAAGCTTAACGCCAACAGACTTTGCAAACTTTGGCAAGAGCATTTCACCGAACATGACCCTTTTCAGTGCAATGTCTTCTCTGCACGTACTTTTTCTGTCAGTTTGTCATTTTTAAATGTTATTTTTCTTCCCAACTTGTGCCCTGTACATGAGCCACATATGGAAATGTTGTCAAATGAATGTCATTTTTCACACTTTAATTTCTACTTCCTTAAGCTTCGATTCCAAATACACGCATCTCGAAAAATGAGAAACCGTTCAATATTTTTTTGCCCGTCATTTCAGACGGTGAAACTCAGATAAATTCACAATGCGAAGGCTGGAATATGTCAAGGCTTTTTCAAAATTATCATTACGGCTAAACATAATAAAAATTGAAAACTCTGCGTCTCAAAAAATATTTCATATTGAGAAAATGTTAAATGTTGAAAATTCCCGCTGGCACACCAGGAATTTTCTCGGTCTGGGTGAGAAGGGTATTCAATCATGAGAACTAACTGTACAGATGTTCAGTCTCCAAAGCAGTCACTGACACTCTTTACAAGTAGGTTAAACCAAAAAAAAAGAAATTGCAAAAGAAGCTGGTTCTTAACAGAGTGCTGTATCTAAGTATGCTTATGGAAAGTTGAGTGGAAGGAAAACATGAGGGAGGAAGAGGCGTATCAGCAACACAAATTACTGCAGCCTGGAGGGGTTTGTCAAGCTTCACAAGAAGGCAGCTGAAATAATAATAATAATAATAATAATAATAATAATAACAATACATGCTATTTATAGGCTATTTCTTGGCACTCAGGGCCGCCTTGCATCATCAAACATAAAAACAGACGCAACATGACAAGACTCAATAAACATAAATACAAAAACAGAATGTAAATAAGACAAAGCAGTTGTGGTCAAAGGGTACAAGCCAGCTTAAACAAGTTTTGATTTTGGATTTGAAATGTGGCAGTGAGTCTGTTGCGGAGATCCAGGTGGGAGTGGGTACTAGAGCGGCTGAATGTTCTGGTTCCTATGGTAACAAGATGGGTAGGGGGGCAGGAAGGGTCCAGTATGAACCTTAGCCAGTGATGACCTGAGGTTCAAGCCAACCTCCTGGGTTTACTGAAGTTCCAGGTCAACGTAGACGTCCACTAGCAAATTCTAGAGCACTTCTTGTTTCCTTCTGCTGACAGACTTTATAGAGGTGCTGATTTACTTTTCTAGCAGGACTTGCCACCTGTACAAACTGCTAGAGGTTCCAAAAACTGCTTCAGTTGCCATGGTGTCATGGTGGTTTATCAACCAGCAAACGGGCCTGACCTAAACTCCATGGAGAATCTGTGAAGTGCTTGTCAAGAGGAAGCAATCGGGGTTGCCTATTCCAACTTCAGCTTGTGTTCAAATAAGAAGTCTCACTGAAACACCAACTGAAGGTGAATGTCTGTCTGGTGTATGTTTGGTGGTGGGTAGAGTTGCCAAAAATTGTGTTCATATTAGAGTAACATTCTTCAACATTCTTCAATAAGATGTACGGTGCAGTACAGTGCATAAGTATCTTTTTTTTTTTTTTACTTATTAAAAGCAAAGTAACTTGCTATTCATCAAATAGACTGTTTTCTTCGACACACGTATGCACTGCCTACCTTTGTCCATGGAGTGGCGCTGTTTCTCCATGTAATTTGTTGGAGCGGAGACGCCGCTTTCCACGCTTCCATCCAAAAGTCGGTCGACTCCGCCGACCAACTCAACAGGAACTGACGTCTCCTTTGTGCAAGTGGATGGAAAAATGCAGGCTGCAGGAAAAATGGCTCCAAACACCGGACCCCTGAAAGGTGAGAAAACAAACCTTTTCCCACAGCACGCCTTTGACGAAAAGTTCAACTTTGTAGATGCGTTGTGTTTAGCGGTCGTACCGTCGTCGTCTGTGCCCGCTTCCCGTTTGAGGAAAGCCTGCATTTGTTCCCCGTTGCGGTTAGTTGGCGAGAACAAGCTGGCAGTTGTCTTGAGTACTTTTAAATGATTAAACCGTTGTCACTTAGAGCTGGGACGAGTGGCTAAAGTGGCGTTTGTTTGCGTGAAGTCGTTGTTTGTGTAAACATGGGGCTCGGTGCTACTGGTCCAGCTGGTTTAGCAGCCGAGTTAGCCTCAAAAGAGCTCCTAAAGTTGGGAGTTTCGCCAAAGCGGCTACCAAAAGTAGCGAAAAGTGGCTCTGTGAGCTAGGTTACCAAGTTCGGCTTTTGACAATTGTTGGAAGTTGCGTCATGCTAACAGCCGCCTAGCTCTTGTTTGAAAGAAGTCAGCCGGGCAGAAACACCAAACAAAGGTGAACATGATGCCAATATAAAACCATAATGTGTGTCAAGTGACAGAGAGGAGAAAGCAACTGACCTAAGAGTGTTTTGAGTTCTTATTCTGCCACTATATTTGATGACAAACGTATCTTGAACTGATTGTATCTCTGTTATTTTTCTCGATGATACGTCACGCGTTCCCTTTAAACGCAGCTGCAGCACAAACTTGAGTAAGGTGGCTGGCACAGTGAACTTTTTATGTTTGTTTATTGATGCACTCATCATGAAAAGAAAATGGTAGGAATAGAGTCAGTGATTTGCTGCAGTTGATGGTCTCGAACATTGGATTGTGTCATTAAATGTTGCATGACTTTGTTACATATTTTCCTCTTTAAAAATCTTAAAGAGGCTGTACTTTGATCAGCTGCACCTTTACAGTGCTAACCTCTGCATTTTTTTTGCCCCTCACAGCCTCAGGAAACAAAATATTTCAGTGACATTTAGGTCTAAATTTAAGGTGAGAGTACAAGTGCATACATCATCACGCTCCATCTAAACCCTGTTGACTCATAACTGTAAAAACAGAAGATTTGCGGTTTTAAAATGTATTTTCTGTTTTATTTTTGACAACTGTGTGACTTGTGCACGCATTAACGCAACACATTGAACAAACTGTGCAGCTTTCTGGGAGGATGTCCCACCAAGAGTAAACTCTGCATTTATTGTCTCATTAATCAAGACTTTTTAAGAGATTACTCAGAGCTTTTGAATGTTAAGCTCAGCAGACATTTTTAAATCATCACAGTGTGATGAATCTGCGCATTTTAGTTAAAATCATAGACATTGTCAAACTCACAGCTGAAGGGTTTCTGTATTTTATGTTTTCTCCTACATATTATGTTGTTTCTAAGTTATTTAAGTGCCCAAAGGTCTGTATTATTATTGTTTTAGAATACTAGGAAAACATTTTATTAACACAGTATCCCTGCAGAGCTGGTTATTGTTAATCAGGATGCGCTGTGGTGTCAAAATGTTACGATTTCAACGACGCTGTAAATTTCGGTCCTTTCAGAAAGACTCCTGAAAAAGCCGCCTCAAAGTCAAGTGCTTTCTCTAGTTGTATTCAATAAGGCCGCACAAAATTCGTAAACCTTGCAATAGCGACAATACAAGAAAATGTAGCAGCGGAAATATTTTATTCTTGCATCTCGTTCTTATGTGTGCTTCTGTCACTTTGTGACCTTTTTGCATTGCTGGCAGTGTCATTTCTGTCTGCTGTGAGCAGTAGCATGTTAAAAAAAATCCTTATTATTAACACTTGAGATATATTAGCCAACAATAACGGCACTCAACAGAGTCATTGCGATATTGGTATTAAGCCTGTTGCTCGAAGCAATAAATCAGTGAAACTAAATTAAAACAAACTTTAATGATCTCTCTCTCTTGATGGAAGTCTTCAATCTCGTGCTTTGGTCTCAACTAGTTTTTTTTTTTGTTTGTTTGTTTGTTTTTTTTAAAGTGCAATTTTTGTTTTCACAAAGACTTCAGTATTGATTTTATTTGTTATGTTTTGTTTGAAATATTTTGGATATTTAAAATGTCTCCCAGTTCTAATGTCAAAAAGTTTGTCAGAAATGAAAGTTCATTGATTTTTGAGATCAATATGCTCGGATTATTATGCCTTTGCTATTGTATTACTTGAAAATGATCTCAGAAGGACAATATTATCTTTTTAACCCAATGAC
This sequence comes from Poeciliopsis turrubarensis, assembly GCA_010277015.1. NCBI lineage: Eukaryota > Metazoa > Chordata > Actinopteri > Cyprinodontiformes > Poeciliidae > Poeciliopsis > Poeciliopsis turrubarensis. The sequence goes on along the minus strand of VMRN01000148.1, from coordinate 596,104 downwards.
TTCTGGGACAATTTATCATCCAGCAAAATTTGTAACTGTGACAGGTTTGATCGGTCTTACACACTGTGATATTGCAATGACGACATATTTACAATATGCTGTGTAGCCCTGTTGTAGAAAAGGAGTGCACCGATTGCAGCTGTCTGGCTGATTACCAATTTCTTAAAACATTTGACCTGCCAAAATGTGTTTATTTTTTAAGTGTCTAAATATAGCAACAAATTGGCAAAGGTGGCAACAGTATTGAGGATTTTTGTGAACCGCACACGTGCAGATGTGACCTGGTGGGCGGGACTGTCTGTCTGTCTGTCTGTCAGTCAGTCAGTTCTCTATCATGGCAGAACAAAAGAGGACACCAGCTGACTTTCAGAGCTTTGTGGGGCAAGATGAGCTTGGTGGATAAAATTGGTTTCACATGCAAGTATCGGCCGAACGCTTATCTCCAAAACTAAGGAAATCAGATCTGCTTTATTAGTTCACCGCCAACTGCACTGAAACTCAGCTCAACTCACTTCCACTTCACTTACAAAATATAGCCAAAATATGCCATTTAGGAATATTACTGATGTAATAAATCATTGTTGTATTCTAAGATATGCCTACTTTGATATGTTAGTATTAGTCCTTGTGCTATTTACCTAGAACATACTCTGTAAAAAGCAAAAAAAAAAAATTCTGGCCAAATAAGATAAAAAAAAAATACCAGTGACACTTTCTGTAAGTAATACTGTCTCTCTTATTTTGTAACAAATTAGCCTCAAGCCTTATTTGGGAAGTTTTGCTGGAGGGCTTCATGGTCCGAGGCTTTTCGGCACATTTGAAATTCTGTCCTAAAAGTGGCAAAAACTGGTATAATAACAAGTAATGCAGTGATCCTGCAATGCAGAACTAACCACAGTCAACTAACGTTTATGACGTTTAGTCACAGGCGAAATTTCATTTGTTGTTCACATATTATGTAAGATATCAGTTTTGTTTTGCTGGAATATGCTTTTTTTTTATTGTATAAAAATAGTGGCACACGGATTATATGTCAGGATACAAAGAATCCACAGAAAATTTCAACCATTAGTGAGAAGATGGTCCAAAAATGACAATCCGTATTGATTTTCCTGAGTTGTGTTGCTGTAAAACTCTGGATCAGACCTAATGGATGCAGCCACATAGCCACAGCCTGCTGGGGTTCACACAGCTGATAAGACAAGCTTGGGCCGTGACTCTTAACGTAATGCTAACAGAAGGAGAAAAGAAGGCCACGGTTGAGGGAGGGAGAGGGTGAGAGGGGAGGCTGAGCATTTCAGCATGCCAAATTCCTCAGCTGCACAATAGCGTTGGGCGAGCCCCGAGTCCCGGCCGGCACAGTCGGCCTTCTCCACCACAACGGGAGGGGAGGCTCAGGAGAGGCCCGCGATGCCTGGGGAGAGGAACTCGCTCAACCCCTGCGCCGCAATCGTTCGATGAATGGTTGCTTTGAGGACGCTGCTGTGTCATCCAGCACCACCACGCCATATGAGAAAAGTTATGTTTGGATTGTTATCGCTGGGGTTGTAAATATGTCAGCCTTCTTTTGTAGCATGAGACAGAGCACTTTCCTACAATTTATGACCGAAGGCGTTGCTAAATAATGGAGAAAATATAAGTAGGTTTAGCAGAAATAAAAATAAATTTGTAGATTTGTGAATTAACTGTAATGAGTTCCTGATTAACAGGCTTATCATGGTTTTGTTTAGTCATTTACAGTATTCAGGCACTCCCAGGTTTGCACCTTGTGGTGCAACGGTAAACCAAAATAAAGAAGTGTTTATCTTGATGTACCTTCCGATATGAATACACGGGATATTGATTTGAGAGGTCTGACCCACATGATGCCCTGGATTTTATAAGCAGGCTGGCCGAGCAGCCTTTGTGGCAATTTACAGTCAGTCAATACGTAATTAAAAAAAGCTTAGAGCAACAAAACATTGATGATTTATAAAGGCTTATGACAACTTAGAAGCTCACTTTAGGTCATTGTTCTGCAATAAAAATGCAACTAAGAACCTCTTCTTTCGTTACAGATCAATTAGCGCTTTTGCACAATAGTTGAACCGCCAACTACAACCGCATGCACCCCAGTGCATGCAGCTGGGGTTGTGGAAATAAAGGGGTGTGACTTACACCACAGAATTCACTTTTATTTCCTTGATATCTGTGTGTTGCGATTCTCCCGAAGGTTGTTCACATGCATGTTGTTTTTTTTCTGTGCCCATCCTTGACATGTTGGTTTTTTTTTTTTTACATCAGATTCTGCTGAACAATGTTTATCTCTGATCAGACAAACTCGTGAGAATGATCTGGTGACTCTGGCACTGATGTGGTTTCCCTTTCGCATCGGTTGATGCGAAAATCTGCACGTTTCGCATGAGTCGCATCGGATGCCACACTTGTTTATTTTTCTTGACTTATACTGACATTGGTGGCTTGACTTTAAGGCCCCATTTCATGCCAGGACTCTCAAGTTGAACCACAGAATAAGTGTGGATTATGCAACAAAAATCTTATGAAAGAACCTTGAGATGCATGTAGGACTTGATTGACCAGTCCTGGATGATGAGAAATTCTGTAAGAACGTAGGTCGTACTTATAACACTCTTTGGTGTTGATGTTGTTGAGGGAATCAGACTTGAAATTATTATTTTTTAATCAGTGATGTCTAAAACGGTGCACTGTTTAAAGAACTGTTTAATGCAGGGTGTTCACACATCCTTAATTAGTATTAAATTCATATATCTAAAAGCTAAGGCCTTAAAGTGTCAAATTTATGGAAGAAAAAAAAAAGGTAGTTGGTTTTAAATACATTAAGGCATTAATCACAGGTCTTAAATTTTGTCATGGCGGCACTATTTGATCTTGTAGATGTAGTTTTTTTTTCTTGCAAGGCTCTTCTGTCAAGTCAAAGCTTGAGCAAGAAATACTGACACCTGTAGGTGGGAGTTAGCACTCGCTTAAACCCAGTGTTCTTGGCCATTTTTGTGGAAAATGTTTAATAAACTCACAATGAAGCATCAGTGTGAAAATAGGGCAAGATTTGTTGATTTTCCAGAAGTTTCTATGATTGTGAAAAACTGGAGGGACTGTATAATTTGCAGAGTGAAATCCCTATCAGAAAATTAGTTTTACAAATGGTGATGATTGCATATCTACTACAAAATTCTGACTGCTGCATATATGGGTAGGAGTTCGGCATGGCTGGTTATTATCCAGCCACGCCTTTATCTTGTCTGGAATTCGAGTTTTGCCATTCTTTTTAAAGTGTCGTTTATTTCTTCTTCCTTTTCTTTTAGGTGTTTAAATCTCCACACACCAACCCTTAGGGTCACACTGACTTGAAAGCCGTCATACTCATGGCTCCCTCCACCTGACAGAATGGCCCAGACACATAATGCTAATGGGTTCAAGATGGATGTCCCCAAGCCAAAGGGGGCTGTGGGTAAGGAGGAAGCCCTCCGCATGGAAGAAGAGGCAATGGCTAAATTGAAACGGGATAAGAGACATACGGTTTCAGTTTCAACTCCTTCATCTTCCTCCAAACCTTCAAAGTTCTTCACGACTACTGCTCCTCCTCAGCCTTTTTCTTCTGCGAATGTACCTGACAAGGACCTCATCGACTTCCCAGAAACCAAGAAGCAAGCAGAGGGGGACAAGTTCAGGGACATCGATGTGGACAAGCTGACTAACGCGGAACTGGAAAAGCTCCTACTGGATGACAACTTTGGCGTCAACAGTAAAACGTCTCACCCCTCTGCGCTGCTGGGCTTCAACCTCAGTGCCTCTTACCCTGGTGGGAATCCCTGTAGCTCCTCTCTTTTCCAGAGCAGTCAGTGGACATCAGTTCTGCCCAGCCAGTCAAACTCTAGTGTGAGCACTCCAACCCATCAACCCGGTCCGCTCTTCCCCTCGGCTCCCTTTCCTAAACCAGGCACGTTTCAAAATGGCTTCACTCCACCCATGTCATCCTTCATGGCCCTTCCCCCTCAGCAGTCATCCTTCATGGCGTTGCCTCCCATCCAGGCTCCTACAGCAATGGTCTTCCCAAAACCAACCGTGGACCCGGAAATGGCAAAACTGTTTGACAAGATCGCAAGCACCTCGGAATACTTGAAGAACGGCAGATCCACCAGCCTCGATGTGGACTCTTCACATGTCGGCGTGGCCTCCCTGGCACCCAACCCACCGCCTCAACAGGCAGCAGTCACAGAGTCTTCTCAAGTTCCCCACTTTGAGTGGCTGGATCTGGACCCGCTGACGAAACGTAAAGCTGAGAACGAGCAAGTGTCCATAGCGTCGGAAAGCGACGCTCAGGTTGTACTGGGAGTTTCCGCCGGGGACCCTTGGGATGCCGTGCTCGAAACAGAAGGGAACAATTCTGGTGGCAGAGGCAGCCCCAGTTTGGAGGGGAAAGTTTCACAGTCGGACCGCTCACAGCAAAGGAGCGCTTCAACAGGGGCACCTGTTGCTAGGAGCCACTCGCTTAATATCCCTGGGACGTCTTCCCAGCAAAAAGCAAGTAGTCAGGTAAGGGCACACAAGGCTCATTTATCGGCAATCAACTTTAGCTATTTGTAATTTTGACAGACGCATATCCCTTTAAGCTATTAAGACAGTTCTGGAGTGTTCAGCACACCACACCCTGACCTAGTCATATTTCACCACACCATCTTGCCAAATTCTCTGACTCTGTGAGATTCTCTGGACATTTCTCCTTCACTACCTTTTCAGCTAAAAACACATTTTCTTTTTTTTTTTTTTTTTTTAATTCTATTACAATTACCTTAACATGCTGACACCCATATGTTTTACTTTGCTTTTGTTGTTCTCTTATTGATGCTAAAAGTGGTTCATATTCCAGATTTACTTGTGTAGAAGTTTCCCAAAGGTTGTGGTTTGATTTCTTCATACTATAACACACTATCCCACACAGTCTTGGGAGATTTTAGGCAGATCTCTGCTGGTTGAAGAAGAGCAGGCGACAGATCTCTTCCAACCATACTTCTTATTCCAGACATTTAATACAGGAGAATGCATTTGTTTGTAGAGCACTTTCACTACTTGCTAGAAATTCCTGCAGATCCTTCAGTCATTTCTTTTTTTGGTCAGCATTCTGCCAGCCTACCAGTTTTGGAGAAACATCCTGTTTTTTTGTAATGTCACCGCAATTGTGGCAAAAGCTTTAGTTAGCATTGTCATCTGGTGTAAACAGTCTACAAACTATGTGGGTGTTTTTTTTTTTTTTTGCTAAACTGAACGAAATCCAATTGCTATCACTATTGTGTGTATTTTTTTTTTTTGTCATCTTCAACATCTATCACTAACTAATGTGCTGTTCTTTTACTGTAAGGAAGTCTATCATTGGCAATGACAGAATTTCACTTCCACAAAATCCAAACCAACACTTCAACGCTCCAGCCCTCAGAGGCTTTTTGTTTCTGTACGTTTTATATGTTGTTTCTACACAGGCCTTGTATTGAACCATGCATTTGACACAGATGAGCCCTGGGTTTGGACACTACTGCTGCTGTATAAACTAGAATATATTTTTTGTTAAAGCAGCTGAAAAATATATGAATTACATAAGATGACCATTTATCGTATTTTTGTTTACTTCCCAAAAATCTTGTGTTTTAAGAGAGGCAGGTACTTCTATGATCTGCTATAAGATTTTGATGCAAATAATAAGGACAGTCCTTCAGGCAAGAGTCATAATAGAGGTCTGCCATCTGTCAATATGGCCGCTATCTGTGTTGAGTCAAGCTGAAACCAGTCACCCGGTCTAAACCTTGTGCTTTTAATGTTTAACCCTCCAACTGTATTAGCTGTTTTGTGAGACGATTAACTCTCACAGATCGCTGGATACTAAAATACTTTGACTTTTATGAAAATATAGTTTGCCCTTGCTCTTGACTTTTAGTCTTTTCAAGCGATGCGATTTTGTTTTGTGAGGGTGTTTTCGTTGGGTCATTTGGCCACTTCCTGCTGATTGTTTTAGATTTGTCCCGACCAAAGAATTTTTCTCTGTTGCACTTCCTCACACCACGATGAGAATCAACTCCCCGGACAGTACATTTTCTATATTCTTTCCAGAATACTTCTTTTGTTTCTTGTTGAAAGCAAGAAAGCTATTGATAATGTCTCATTCATGCTTCCATTGAGGACTCTGGAGATTTAGTTTTTGTCTTTATCAAAGTCAAGTCATCCAGTGTGCACACCCCGGAGAGTATTGCAGGGCTGAGGAATGTCTTTATTCTTGAAACGATGAACCCGTGCTTGTTTACTCTTGCCCATGTTATGTCTAGATTTGCATGCATTTGTTGCTGAAACTACTAATGTTTCACAGTTTGAACCTTTTCTACGCCGCGCTCACTTTTTCTTGTCTCCATCGGTCTGTCAAGCCTGCCATCTTTATATTGGCAGGTCATAATGGTGGTGTTGTGTGTTTGCTTGGTCCTCTTGTTCCTTCTGCTGCTGCCCACTGTCTGCTTGTTGCAAACAGGAACAGGTCTGTGCAGGTCCTCTGTGGCGGAATAGCCTAACTATCAGCCTTAATGTGTTACTATTTTAACACAACTCCCGTCAGATGCCCGATCTCTGGAAAGGTTAAAAATAGTCAACGTTATGAGCGATACTTACTTGATTATCTTCTGCAAATTCAATTAAAAAAAATTCTCTATTGATTCCAAAGTCAAATTAAATGTTGTAACTCCAGTGTCTAAGGCTGGCGGGCCACCAGGCTTTACTTGCACTCCCACCAGGCTTACTATTGTTTTTTGTTGTTGTTTTGTTTAAAAACTGAGAAGTTTTTAAACACTAGTAAGAGTGACATCATAGACTATTGCTGGTGAAACAGTTGGAATAAAATGGCAACATGGTCTACATTTTTTTCCAGTACTTTTTGTCTAGAAAGGCAGTAGTTTGAAAGAATAAGAGAAAAACCAAATGAATGGTCTGAATGCTGCCATCATAAATGTTTTTTTTATTATTATTTATGACTAATTCTTCCCTCACTGTTGACAATATAATGTAACATGATTTTTTTTTTAAATGCAGTTGTAGTACTTTTAATTTTTTTTTTAAACTGACTAAGCAATACTGTAGAATATATACTAATGTTGAATTGTTAAGGCTTTCCCCTTCCACTTCTTATTTATATGTTTTTGTACTAACATAACTAAAACCAGGTTTTAGTGTCTGGTTATTTATTTATTCTGTCTTTGCTTAAGTGCAAATTTACAAAAATGGGCACAGAGTATGAGGCTGAGAACAAAATGATGTGATTTTGACTGTGACAATGACAACCGATTTCAGTAGTTCAGCTTAACTATGCTGAGCCCTTTACTGTAGGCTTTTCCGCTCCGCACTTCACCAGCTAACATAGGAAAATCTGACAAGGTTGCACAGATGATCAGAACTCAGTCGGAGCGAAGTTGTTCCTGATCAAGAGGGCAGACATCGGTGCGTCAGAGACTGCCAGCAGACTTCCTAGCGACTGAAAGTGTCACTGTCTGGAACCTTTCGTCACGACATTGGTCTTCTCGTGCGACTTTCACTCCTGAGCAACATACAGTCCAGAAATGACAGCAAATAACAGCATGTATTTCAGATCCTCTGTGCTTGCTTCACTTTGACTCTATTTGACTTCAAACTGTGTGGCTGTTTCTTTCCATCGAGCTGCTGCGTACCTTCCACCCACCTACCCCATCCGTTTCATGCTTTCATTTGTAGGTAAAGCTTGAGTCAATGATGATCAGCACCCAAACAAATACACCTTTATATTTAGCTCAAGTGTCACGCCTCAGTGGGTGACAGACTTCTTGTCAGTCGACCCCTGTTTGGAACGTCTTCAGACCTTCCTCTTACTGACATCCCTTACTGCACTCTGCCAGTGGTTAATTTTGTAATAACCAGCTGTAATTGAAGTGATATCCAACCCTCTACCTTTTGTCTTTCCCTCTACACGCAGACTGATTTTTATGAGATGGCCCAACTCATCTGTGCTGTTGCTCAAGTTCTTGAGTAAGACAGTGAAACCTGCAGGATGTCAGTATGCACTGTACTTTTTTTTTTTTTTTTTTTTTTTTACATAAACAGATCTAATCTTCCCCCGCACACTTCCAGACCTCCACAAGCCTTTTAACAACGCCTCCGCACTTCAGACTGCGGCGCGATTTTCTATTCTGCTCAGGTTAATTGCGCTCTCTGCACAAATGTGAAAACCTACACCTTAAGCGAATCTCATGTTAAAGTTCCTCTGGTGGGATAGCACAGTCTGTAAGAGGATGTTGCATTGATTCTTGTCTGTTGCGACTCACCTGACAAATGGCATGCCGCTTTCTAAACTTTGACCTTTCTCTGAAGGGAGCAGAAGTGAGTTGCAGGCAGAACCGACACCAGCACATACTGCTATCTTTAAACCCACCCCCATTTTGATCATGTTAAACCAAAGTTTGAACAACTTAAGACTTTACAGAATAACAAAAACAAAATCTGCATGGTGTAAAACCCAAGGCAACACCAGGCACAAGGCAGGCAGAACCGACACCAGCAAATGTAATCTTTAATGGAGTGCATGATGACAAAAAACAGTGTTAACAGTGTTTGATCCACTGAGCCACGTTTTGTAGTCCTAGATTTCAGTTTATCACAGGAAGCGTGACTTCATTAGCTATCAGATACTTCCGTTTTGAAAGTACTTGTAGTTCTGCTTTAAGGCTACTTGCTTCCCCCTTGATATAAACTTCACAGTTTGCTGGAGCCGATTTCTTCTTAGCGTTGCTTTACTTGGAAAATGGCCCGTTTTGATCGCTGCCAAAGTGTTTTGCCAACATGATCCACTGCCTCTATGTCGTGGTGATGTTGAGGTTTATCCAGACAGCCTTTAATACCTCGGTAGAGGAAGATGTTTTTGTTTTCAGGGTGTCGACCTCTCTCAGTTTCACCCGTGGCGAACTCGATACCCGATGAGACTGATTGGAGGGAAAAAAGGCTGTTTTTCACCAGACACTTTGCAGCGTGTTTGCTATTGCTGGCAGTAAATGTGTAACAGGATAAAATGATAATATATCACACCCAGACGATTACAGTGAAACTCCTTTCAACTTTTTCTGCAAAACCTTGTTTTGTTCTTTCTTTTTAGAAATCCAACTCTTAAGTGTGTAGCTGCAGTTTGATTCAACGTCCAGTGAAATTTTTTTTTTGTTTGTTTGAGTCTTTAGTTTTTCACTATTAAATGTGGAATTAGCAAGAGCTATTTATTTTATTTTATGTCGTCTTAGACAGTATAACGTGTGTTACTCAAGCTCACTATGTATTTGTCTTTTTAAAACAATTTTAGAAAAAAAAACATTTTTTTTTTTTTTTGCAACTGGGGAACTGTTAAACATTTTGTTGACCAGAGGTGATATTTCTTCATTTCAGTTTGGCTAAGGATTTACATAGTTTTCTTCTGTCATCTAAATGGTTGAGTTTACCAAGGAAAAAAAAAAAAACAGGAACATTTGTGTCATTTGTTAAGCAAGAAGTCATGGGTTTTTAATTGGTTGTCTGTCACTTTAGAGTAGAATTGGGACAGCAAGAGGATCAGAAAACCTGAAACTGATCAGTTGTTACTACAAATTACTCAATTACTCAAAATGTTAAAATAAAAAAAAAGTTCCCCTCTTTTTTTTTTTTTTTTTGTCTTGAAGGCATTCATCAGTGTGTTTTCTAGGTTGAAGCCATGTGAAAAATGAGCCATTTTTTCTCTGATATAACATTTTCTGTATTTCATTTTCCATTTTATTCTTTAAAGAACTTGCAGACTAGAGAACTACAAACTTGATTTATTTGTTGCAAAGGAGAGAGAACTTAAACTTTAGCCTTTTTCTTGTTTGGAGGTGTTGAAAGTCAGAAAAATAAAATTGCACTTCCTCATCTTGGATGAGAGTGTCGCATGTCGGGATGGCTTTTAAGGCATCTACCTTGTGAGTCTAATACTCGTCCCTATTTGAACTCACATTGTCACATATGTTCAGAGAGGATGCTCGCATACAAAGTCACACCGCAGATCCTGGACAAGAACGCCATCACACATGAAAAAAGCTGAATTAGTGGATGCAAAAGTTGCCTAATTATGTGTAAAAATGCTCATTTGGATCAACTGACTGAATTACTTAGAACAGGCTGTGGTCTTTATGTTGCACAGTGTGTTCCTGATTTTACAGTCAATGTTGTGATAGGTTAGTGGACGTGCAGAGAGAAGATGGGATATTAGTCAGCATGTGAATTTAAAGGAGCTGTTCCCATGACTTCAGACCCGCTGAGTTCCCACTCGGTGTACGGCAAAAAAAAAAAAAAAAATTGGTGTGAAACTCGAATGGACCTTTCTACGCTTTACAGTGACGCATCGAGGCTATTCTGATCTCAACCATAAAAAATTCTCACTTCCTTATCATTTTTGAAGAATCTTTTGTGGTTTTCTTGAATTAAAACAAACCTTACTGATTCTCCTCTGCTTGCCTCTCATTCATTGATTTCTTAATAACTTAATAACCACAAGAGTTACTGAAAGATTTATTTTTTTTTGTTTTTTTTCCACATTAAAACCAGTGATGTGTCGATCCACGTTTTTCACTTCCGATACCGATACCTGAGGTTTAGTATCGGCTGATACCGATCTGATGCACAAAAACATACTTGAGCTGACTTAAAATGTTTCTTCTTTTGAAACACAGTCTAGGATATTTTTCCATGTATGGATCAATACAGATTTTATTGCTTTGGTACATCTCTAGTTAAAGCCACAAACTTCATTGTTGTGTTTGGGACTTTACAAAATGAAGTAGTTCTGTAGAAAATCCACCCACTGATTGTTCAGTTCAGCTCTTTACCAAATCTATCATCTAACAAAAGATAAATCCATCATCAATACTCTTCATACTTGTTTCATCCATGTCCCCCCCTCATCCCTCTCCATCTGTGCGGCTCTTTCTGCCTCATTTGGGATGAGGTCTGACCGATTTTGCAACCCGTGACTGAGCACTTTTGCTTCCCAGGAAGGGGCGGAGTCTTTGCGCGTCTCATTTCCTGTGCCTCAGGAAGTACATTCCTCAGCTGCTGACAATCAGACGGCAGTAAAAGACAGATAGTGTAGTTGCGATTTCTCTGCTGCGGGCCGGCCTCCAGGAATCTCTTAAGAGTAATTGCAAAGGGTTGTTGTCTCAGGATTTATTTCTCTGTGTGTGAATATGCAAAATTATGTATTAGATGATTTTCCATACCTTTGAAAGTCCTGCCTTGTATTTTAAAACCTCTCATTGGACTCAAGCTGTACACCCAAACATTGTTGAACCAAGGAAGCGCCACACAGACACAAAAGATCTAAAGATTTATGGTTGTGTTTTTGTGCTCCTTCTGACTTGTTGATTGGCTCTGAAGGATTAATAGCATTGAGGTGTTTTTAATAAAACTTCTAGTGAGTTCATCAGTTTTTGAGCTCACTATTGCTATCCTGACATTTACGAAGAAGTATATACTGAAGGACATATAAGATATAAAGCATTTTAATGATTTTTAACCCTCGATCATCCAAGTTTTCCTTCCAAGTTCCATCTTGTTTTTTTTTTTTTAATCCAATTGTTATTCTTTTAATTCTAATCTTAGTGAATCCTCTGCTTGTCTAGGGAAAGGGGAATGGTTTGAAGAATGCTGTGCTGGAGGAACAGGACGCCCAGAACCTGGAGATTGTTGCGTTTTGTACAGACTTGGCAAGGTAAGCTGGATTGTTTCTACTGAGGAGAACAATAAACCCCTCATTGGGCCATTACCAACTCAAACAATTTGCTCAGCTATCTTCAACCGTATTTGATCTTCAGTGACATTGCACTCTCAATCCAAAGAGTTTTATATGAAGTCGGCCCACTCTTTGCTGCTTTTTCATCTTTAAGGTAGCGGTGGGCGATTTCAACATCGAATTTTAATGTGATATATTGAGGTACTATTCTGGGAACAATAAATATTATGATTAAAAAATATATATTTTTATCTCATTGTCTGGCCGCATGGCACTGCATCCACAGTGCCACAAATAGAAATATTCTTGAAAAACATTCCCATTTGAAAATGGCTTCTTCAGGACACAACTTGCGTAAAGTTGAGTTATATCACTTAACGGCACACAGTAACTTTATTTAGTCATATTTTCAAATTCACAGATTTTTATTGGAGCAAATATGGAACAAACAGTGGAAAAAATAGCAAAAATAAAGGTTCCAATAATCCTGTCAGTTTTGTGTTTTTATCAATAACTGAAATTTATCATAATAATACAAATTCTTATGACAAATCTTTCACAATAAACAATACAATAATTGTATTATCTATGATACATTTATCGTATTGTTTACGATAAATGTGTCATAGATAAGCTTGGAATGCTTTCTTCATGGTTTGGGAATGTGTTTATGTGAATATTTGACCATTCTGCCTGGAGGTCATATGAGGTCAAACTCTGATGCTGGTCTCAGCTTGAGCTTATTCAGAAAGTGATCTATTGAGTTCAAGAATCTGTGCAGGCCAGTCAAACCCTTTCCCTCTTAACTCACGTTGTGCACTGTCGCATTGAACCTGAAAGGGACATTCCCAAACTTTTCCCACAATGTAGGCAGCATGTAATTTTCCAAAATGTCTTGGTATGCTGAAGCTCTAAGGGTTTCTTTCACTGGAACTGATGGACTCAGCTCCTGAAAAACACTCCCCCCACCATTATCCCCTCTGCACCAAACTTTACGTTCAACACTAGAGCTGTTCTCCTGCTATCCCAAACTCCTTTGGACTATGTGACAGAGGCACCATCTTTGTCTCTCTAGAGAACTCATCTCTCCAGTAGCAACATGCTTTACCTCTACATCTGATGCTTTGCGTTGCATTTTGCACTTTGTTCCAGAGCTAATTTCTCATATGAGATTAAGAGTTTTTGATGCACTCGATGCCTCTCAAAGCCCTCTAACCAGAATGAGTTGCTGATGTGTCTTATCAGTGGGATTCACTGAGCTTCTGATGGCAACCCATTACTTCCCAGATGTTTGTAGGAAGTAGTCAGCATACCATGGTACTGAGTTGTGTACCCTTGTGGCCATGGAAGTGACTGAAACTCTTGAATTGAATTATTTGGATCGATGGACCAGTATTGGTACAACGCATCACATCCAACACCCAAGAAAATGACTGGTACCTCTGGTGAAGATGTGTAAGAATCCAGGAAATAAATCCATGTCTTGTTTCAGTACTCTAATGGCACTAGAAACGTTGGGGGAAAATCTAATCAAATAGCAGAAAAACGTCTCATTGTTATTGACCAAATGACCCATGCCACAATTGGCAGTAGCATTGCTGCTGTTAACACTTTTCACAACCTTCTTTTGGCAGTAGGACAGCACTTGGTCTTTGACATTTCTGGAGGTTTGAACAGAGAGGGAGATTGTTGACCGTTTGGCACAATCTCTCCAGATTGTCTAAAACTTTGACTCCTTTCACCTACTCTCTTTTCTCATCTCAACCCAAATATTTTCTATAGACTTTAAGTTGGCCATAGAAAACTGTTGGCCTTTGGGAATATGAAATGCCTACACACACTTCTACTTGCTGGCTTTTGTAAAACAACAGCAGAGATAAGGAAGACTGTTAGCTTCTGTGGCTGTGCTAAGGCGTACTCCACGTGTATCAGTTCATATGATGGGATAGTTGGTACTTCATCTATTACAATAGGCAGGTAGAAGATATTTGGAGTCTCAAGTATCAGATTGGTCGTGACATGTCACAATGCGTTTTTCATACTAGAAATATAATGCAGCTTCTGGCTTAAAACGGAAAGTGATTCCCCCACAGTATGTTAACAGGTATCAATCTGCTAATAGTCTGAAGTAAATTTCACTTAAATTAAAAAAGTAAGCAAAAACACCCAGGGTTTAATTAAAGCTTTTCACCTTTTGTAAGTGAAGGCCTGCTTCTAAATGCACGCGCTCTCGCTTGATGACATGTTTCCACTTTAGTTCATCTCGGGGATCCGTACAGAGTTTTCTTACCACAGTATTTGGTTTGGGTGGGGTGACGATGAAGCTGTGCTCACAGAATGTACTTTCACTATGATCACACCGTCAACGCCCAGCCAGCGTCTGGCAGCGTCACCACATCCCGGGTGGTCAACAAAAAATGATTTGCATAGTTTACAATTTAAAGGAATCCCTTTCAGTGCAAATGGGACAAAAGAAAAAATTTCTTGGCATTTTTATTTCCTAGCAAAGAAAAATATCCGATCAGACTTTCCCCATGATTCAGCCAGGAGTCTGATCCAGATCATCTGATCTATACAGCTGACTTTTGTTTCCCTTTATTTCGTATTATTTTTTCCCCCCACTGGGCATGAAAACCAAAACATAATAAAAATGCGTTGACCCTGTTTTGTTTCTTTTCCGCCTGCAGCCTACGTTCCAGATTCCCTCACGACGACATTGGAACCAATCCGGGCTTCGTCCTCAGCCCCGTCATCGCTCAGAGAGAGAGCGGACCGGACAATAACTGCTCTGTCAAAGTTTCCATTGAAACCCCTGAATCTCAGCAGCCTGTGACTTTCACCTGTGATGGTAAGCATCTGACAAGTGACTGAAAAAAACAGAAACAACAAAAAATATTTACAGATTTAGAAAAGGGGACTTAGGAGTTGCGCTGTTGGCACTTGCAGCAGAATATTGAGATGCGGTATGGGGTATATGCCAATTTTTATGTAATGGACATTCTTAAAAAAACAAAACAGATGTTTTTTTCTCTTACATTTTATAGAGACAGTATTTAAAAAATCAACTGTTTTGAGCTTTACATAACATCATATTATAATATTATTCCCTCTTGAAAAACATACCCGGAGTGTCGCCTTCATTATTTCATGCATGTTTGAGAAATCCTCTAATCACGTTGAGGCGCCACGGCATGCGTCAGAAGTGACATTGAGAACATTGAATGAACCGTGATTGTTTTCCCAAGTTGTTTTCACCAAAACAGCCATGGCTTCTATTTGCTCAAATCGAGCTAATTTGCCTGTACAAGTAGCACACCTTGTTGGGGCACAAAAGTCGAAACTGGCGAGCGTTGGAATGGCCGCACACCTTCTGACTTCTGACGTGTTTGTTGATTGGCTCAAATCTCTGACTTTGCCTGAATTCACACCACATGATTTATACCACAATGTCTTAATCGACGTTTTCAAAGTTCAAACGCACAAAACGGTTTTTGTCATACATCTTACTAAGCTTACTTACTTGTGAAGTATATGAACATTAATCTTCTTATATAAAGTGTTCTCTGCACAGAGGGTTGCCAGTCCTTGGGATTGACGTCTGCTGTCCATTAAAAGGCTTATTAGAAAAGGACAAGTTTGGTTTGCGCCCTTGCCTGTTTGTGGAGCTAATTGCCATTTTACAGTGAAATCAACTTCATGAAAGAATGAGTTGTCTTAACTCTGTCGCTTTCTGAAGATCGTGACGCCAGTTACAGATGGGTCTGTTTATTGTTTAAGTATCTCCTTGTGTTCCTCCACTTGTTTTGCAGAAAACATGCAAGTAGGGGGCGATTTAAGAAATAAAGAAAATTTCCAGCTTATGCAAGCATTCCTGGCATTAAAAAAGCTTTCTAATTTCTGACATTCAGTCTCTGAATAAGCCAGTTACAACTCATAGGAACAGTATTTACTGCATTCCTCAGTCAACACCTGAATCATTCCTTCCAGGATTCCAGTTGGCTCTCTGGGTTTACCTCTCTTTCCTCTCAATATCATTGCCTCAGTCACTTTCTAGGCAAATTTCCCTCTTTCCTGTCACAATATCCACTTCCTGACTTTCCTGTTTTTTGGGTTTTTTTTTTGTTGTTTTGTTTTTTTCTCTGTCAGCAGTGTGTTGACCCACATAGTTGATGTTTGGATTCCTTTGATAGGACAAAAAAAATCTTTTTTTTTTTTTTTTTTTATTAACAATGGGCTTCAGTTCTGGCTTTAATGGAAGGAGCTGAACGTCATCCAACAAAGGTTGTTGATTCTCTCTCACAATGGCCGACCTTTTTCTTACCGTTTCTTTTGTATTTCTCGTTTCACCGTCTTAACAACTACTGCAGCTGTTTCCTTCTCTCCTTGAAATTTTAGTAACATTTCAAATGGCTATCAGTCGCTCCCGTTTTTTTTAAATATAAACAGTCGTTGATGCTTATTCACACTAAGATATTAAGTTACTGGTTAAGAACAAATTAAGTCTGGTAATTAAAGATCTTTGTGGGTTTTTTGCTGTTTTTTAAGAAGTCTGGCAGAAAAGATTCGGGCTGGAAAGTAAAACGCTGCTGCCTTCTGAGGATTCTTTACATATTGTGGCTACAGAGTGAAGAAGAAAGAAGAAAGCATGGCAATAAAATGAAGAAGAATGTAGAGCGAGGAGAGGTTGGGAAATTCGGGAGACATGAGTTTCTGAAAGTAACGCTAAGGAAAGATTTGTGGAAAGTTTGATGACGCTGCACATAAAAGCAATTGACTGCATGAAGTAAATTTATAGAGAAGACAAAAACAATGTTTGGAATAGGACACAACTATCATTTTTCCTCTAAGTTCTTGAGATAAAAACAGGAAAGACCGCCTGGTAATTTTTTCTAGGAAACGTCTTCGGGCTACAAAACAAAGCCTGATGTTTTAAGGGGAAAAAAAGTATTTATTTCAAAGTCTGGAGTTTTTTCTGATATGTGATATTTAAATGCTTTGTGTATTATTATAAAAAAAAACCTTTATGGAGTCATTTATCATCTTATTAAAATGCCATAGGAGGCTCTGTATTTGTATATTTGTATATTTGCATCATGGTACTGAATTATGAATGAATAAAACATGTGGATACGTTTTTAAAAAAAAGTTTTACTAACTCATACTTTAAAAGGAACAAATTATGAAGTAGTACTACTCTTACTCTATTAGGATTTCTGGAGGCTGTACTCCGGGTGAGTGACTTTAATGAAAAACGTGTTTTAACCGAAATACATGAGACAAACGGACAGTTCATGTTAAAGAGAGTCTTCATGTTCGTATGTAAGCTTTATTGTTCTGTGATTTTCCATCTACTGAACCTGTCATGCCATTTATAGGACAGAAAGACACGGGACTGTTTTTTCTTTCCTGTTCTGGGATCCCTCCCCCCATCTTTATTTTTGTTTCAACTGCCCCTGCTTATGGATTACCAGTGGCGCCCTCTGCTACACGGTGGTCATACTGCAACACAAATAAAAAGATCTGATATTATATTCTGGAGTGAATCCTTGTAGGGCAGATTTTTACTTCTAGTTGAGTAAAAATATGTTCAAGTACTAACACTCTTACTCACGTACAACTTTGACGTACTCTATATTAGAGGTTGGCAGCACAAGTTGTGAAATTGTTCTTGTATGAAACAAGTATGCAGGAAACCAGGCTTCTTTCTGCCATGTGAATTGGCTCAGATTGTAATTAAGACTTAAATGAAGCTTAAATCACATATGAAATATTGCAAAGCTGTGTATTCATACTTTAAGAGTGATGCATCCCCAATCAGAACTCTTACCTGAAATTCTTGTACTTTATCTATAAAGTACTTTATATTCTTGGTTACTGTGGTCCTTCAGTTCAGGTCTCCCTCCATCTGTCTGAACATCTGTGTTTGGGTGCAGGAGCTGCTCCAGAAGCAGAAATCTTTGTTTGCTTTGTGTCACAGCGGAATTACAGCCATCCCGTTTCACGTCTTTACAATGTTTGCCTTGTAGATTTACAAAGTGCCGAGTGGCTTCTGGCTTCACTCGCCCTCTCATTAGCTGCCTCGTGAAACTGGATCTGAACTCCGTCAAGCCAGTTATTTCATTGGTTATTAAACAGCTACTGTGGTCGATTTATTCCACATCCTGTGGAATAAATTACTCCCAATTTAGCCAACGTATTGTTTTTTTGTGTGTGTTTGTTTTCATCTATGTTAAAATGTTCATTCCTTTGTGACTCAGCCAGCACCGTTCCCTAGCTCCCATGTGTGAAAAATTAACACAATGAGAGACGGGAAATTTCTCGCTAAATCACAAAAACACTCCTCTGTGAACTCCAGCAGAGTCAGGCATGGCCTTGCGTTGCAGGAGTGGCGTTGGCAGCACCATTCCTCTGAAGGGTGGCGTTCTGTTGTTGCTGGAGTCAGAGGTGGTCTCTGCTGCTCGTCGATGCCGAGTCCAAAGCCCGAATGATTCCATCTCTCTCGCTCTCTCTCTCTCTCTGCCGTATTTGTGTGTCCTGCACGTCTGACGAAGTGGATTAGCAGCAGAGTAATCTGTGAGCGTGTCGGGTTACACTGCTGCACCCAGGAGGGTCACTGACCTCTCATCCCTCCCAGTCCGCGTGATTACAGGCATTCTGGTGAAATGTCTGTTTATTACAGAGCCTACTTGTTTTAAATTGAAAGTACATGTCCAATAAAAGCTGATTTGAAATTCATAACTGGAAGAGGTGGCGGAGGATACACCAATCCACTTTTTTCACTGCTGATACGATATCTGAGGTTTAGCCTCAGATGTTTTTCTGATAAAGAAAAACAGTGCCACATTGACTTAAGATGTTTCTTTTAAAAACAAATAAACAGATATAAATGTACTGAATTACAAATTAATTTGATAACTCTGCAACAGCACAGAACACTTAAATACACCAATAGCTTCACATCACATGTAAAAACAACTTTAATTTGTTCAGTCAGTGCATTAGCCAATGCAAAAACAATCATAAACTGACAAAAACAATACGATGACTACCTTTGTCAAAAATAAACCGTCTTCCAAATTCTAAATGTAATGCGAAATAAATAGTAAAACATAATGTCCCTCAGCACACGAGTCCTAGAATTAAACTGATTTGTCTGTTTTTCTATTTATTTCTCATTGGCTGTTTTACTCTCAATTGCACCCACTAAACAAATTAAAGTTATTTTTACATGTTTGACCAAGCTTGTGAAGCTATTAGTGTATTTACGTGTGCTGTACTGGTGCAGAGTTGGCAAATAAATGTGTAAAGCAGTGTATTTTTGGCTCTGTTTAAAAACAAAAACAAAAGAAATACTTAACTATATTTAAGTTAACTCAGCACTGTTTTTCTGAATCAGATCAGTATCAGCTGATACCAAACCTCACGTATCGGTATCGAAAGTGGATCGGTGCATTCCTAAAACGTGGTTGTACCTCTTTGCTGACGTAACCAGAGCTTCTTAATACCCTCTCAAAAACATTTTGGACCATATTAAGCAAGTTTCAAGAAATATATATCCTGCTATATCAGCCAAACTTAAAATTAACAGGTGGTATTTGTTGCGGTTCAAACTGTTCTTTGCAGTATTGGTGTTGGATACGATGTTGAGATATCCGTATGTTGCCCCCGTTCCGTTCACCTTATCTGAATTCCTGTTTTCCCTCTGCAGTGAGTTCTCCAGTGGAGCTGCTGATCAGTCAGACTCTCTGCTGGGTTCACGATGACCTGGATCAGGTGGACTTCTCCAGCTATTTGCTCAAAGTGTGCGGTCGGGAGGAAGTGCTGCAGAAGTGAGTATTTCCGAAACCGTAAGGCGTCCAGCAGCCCAAGAAAGCTCTCTCCTCCCATGGAGATTTAAGGAACTTTTGTTTGTTTTTCTTATGTCCTCTTCTCTCTTTTTTTTTTTTTTTTTTTTTTTCTGTCTTTCTCTTACTGCGTCGCTCTTATCTCGGCATCCCCCCACGTCCTACACAAATAGGAATGATGGACGTTTTTATATTTCTTCTTTTAATCTCCTCCAACGCTTAAAATATGAGATTCATGGGAACTGCTGCTCTCCTTACCAGCACTTACAGACCACAGTCCATTGAACTGTGTTCATAGTTGAATGCTGCAAACATTACATTAATACCATTAGCAACAATTATCACAAACCCTAAAGAAGATTTACAAATAAGACGTTTCAAGTTTCTTCAGCCATTTTCCGCTGCTAAATTATCATTATTTAATTGACAATCATAATAACACCAATCCTCTCGACATTGTTTTGGTCTTTGCACTTTATGTAGACTTCTGAGTAAATAATGTAGTGAGTAGGAGTGCAGTCTGGCTCATGAGATGAGACAATATACAGTGTTCGGTTCGTGGAGATGAGACAAAAGGAGAGTTTAGCTATATTTGTTGGTAAAGCCTGGATTCCATTTTATGGTTGTCTATAATGGAGTTAAGATTTTTCTATAGGAATCTGTTTTCAATGTATAATGGTGATTCTCAAACTGTTACCAACACTTATCTCCTCAGGACAGTCTTGACAGATGTTTTAAAATTGTAGTAAAACAGAACCTTGGACTTTGTCAGGTGGTTGTTGTCATTAAACACCAACATAAAAAAAATCCTTACTGTTGGAAATGCAACTTAGGTTTATGGATAAGGGTCCATGTTTCCTCTGAAGTTGAACATTTTCAAATTTGTAAGCAAAAGCTCCCTAGAAGTTAACATTCAAAGTAGGAAAGTTTGAGGTTTCTCATCTCCAAATCCAAAATGTCCGACTTGCATGTAAAGCTTAGTCTGCCAACCTGTTCCTTATGTTTCTGAAACAAAAACACAGAACTGTACAGTCTCTTTTTGATGTACATGTGTTTGAAAGAGCAACGTAAAAAGCAACCAGAAACATTGTTAATCGAAGCTTTTTAGTTAAAGCAGTTAGTCTGGTCACGGATCATATCAGCCAGCTTGTTTGGTTTTCGAACTGGGAACAGAAAACACTTGAAGTTACGTTTAATGTGGTTTCTAGATCAGAATTCCTGAGCTCATACTGGGAGTTCCCAACATATCCTCCAATGCCCTCATAAATGAAAGATTGGTGCTTTAACAAATAATCTCTTTAGCTTTTAAACATTACAATCAAAATGTTTTGTATATTTTTTGAGAACTGCTGAAAGCAGCACAAGACCTCGCTATATGTTGCAGTTTCCCTGCCTGTCTAATTCTGAGGGTAACCTAATGCCAAAGAAGGTTTAAAATTCTCACATTTTGTTTTTTAAAAAGTTGTACGAATCTCAGTCATTGATCAGCCAAAAAATGATCAAGTTCTGGTATCTCACAGCTGGCAACAACGCAAATTGGAGTTGCGAAAGTAAACTTGCCTAATGGAAACTCAGCAATTCCGATAAAACGTTTTTTGCGCTCGAATGAGGTGGCCTTTGTGTATTTTTCAAGACTGCAATGGACACACTTTTTTCTTTTCCATTACACAAGTCACATGATTAACAACTGGATGTTACTACTGGCAGAAATGGTGAAGAAGACAGGAAGCTGTTGGAGGATAATTGCACGGCACTTTTTTTGGTGACTTGTCACATGAACGAACTTATTCAAGTGTGATTTTAATTACATTTCATACTTAATGGAAACATCACAATTGTGAAATAGTTTTGTTTGTTTTACATTAGTGGAACTTTGTCAAAGTTTTGCACACATTTGTAAAGGAAACCCAACAGGGCTACTCAGACTGTACTCAGGACATATTTAATTTCTTAACATTTTGAAAGTGAAGTTCAGAGGGAAACCATACTCTGGTTCGGATTCTTTTTTCCCTTTAAGGTGTAATTTAATTCATGTCCGTAACAGTAAAATCTAATATTGAAGCTTTTCTACAGTCTAATCAAACGACGTCACATTGGAGATGCGCCAAGCGAACGTAGCTGACTCTGTTGCTCTTCTTAGCCAATCCATATTGTTACTTTGGGTATCTAACATCGTGTTATCTCTAACACTGGGCATCTGCCACCCTGTGCCACAGTAAACACAGCTTAGGCAGCCATGAGTACATCCAGAACTGCCGGAAGTGGGAGAACGAGATCACCTTACAGCTGCTCTCTCACTCAACCATGAGGAGGGACCTGGCGCGAAGTGTAAGTTACTGTTCACAAGTTAAGAAAGATAGTTACAAACTCGTCCCACTGATAAATTACCAATATACAGTTTGGTGAAATCACGACCCTAATTATCTGTGATTTAATATTTATTTTCTCCCACCGTAGGCAGAAGATGCCGGTTCTCGACTCGACCTCGACAAGTATCTCGGCTATGTTGATAGGCCTTTCAGGGAGAACGTCACCCGGTAAGAGTTACTCGTTGGTCAGGAAGTAAATGCGTAAAGCTGGTTGAAGTTAATCACTTTTATCTTTTTGCAGACAAGGTCTTGCTGACTATTTGGAGGGATACAACAATCAGGTCAACATCTGCTTAGAAAATGAGGTACATGACATCCCTGTTTGAGTCTGACAAATTCAAACTTGTTTTGTCCCCCACAAAATATTATGAAACAAAATAGCAGAATTTTTCTTACATATTGAATTCAAATCTAAAGTACTTTTATTTATGCCAAAGGGAAACGAAATACTGTGGTAACTAAGATCATCCTGTTGAAAGCTGAGCAGACACACTTTGGAGTCGGGGATATCGTTGGTAGTTTGAACTTCCTCCTTCGCTCTCTGCTCTTTGAGTTCTGTTCCGTGTTAGTTTAGATATTATTTTAGATTTCTAGAAGCTAATCAACTTCTCCCAGTTGTAAAAACATCATCTTTTAGCCACGGTTTTACATTAAAGCCATCTAAAATAAATAAGAGCAAAACATTTTCCATTTGCATAGTGTCTAAAACCAGAGAGAAAAATGGATAATTATAAATATTCATTTTTAGAACTTTCTACAACATAAAAACACCAGGAAAGGAAGAAGTGAAGTGGTTAGAACATTTTTATTTTTTTAAATGACTCAGAATAAATCCTGCTGGGTTTTTTTTCTCCAAATTTTAAAGTTCATTTTGAGTCAGAACAGGAAACTGATTCAGACCTTCCTTTTTTTTATTATTTTTTTTTTTTTCTTGCTCCATCTTTTGTGCCCAGAGTACCCAGTACAAGACTGTGGAGCGGGTGGTGCAGACCGTGAAGAACCTGTGCTGCGCCCTGGACGAGGTGGAGACGCAGTCCGTCACGGAAGCCATCAAGAGACTCCGTCACTCTGCCAATCTCGCCAGGACGCGCTCGCCCAAGGTGGGCTTCCCGCCGGCTCATGAACTAACACATCTGGTGGTTGGTTGGTGTTGAGATGAGATCATGTCATTTTCTAAGACCAGCATGCATTGCTTTCTAGTTGGGGTCAACATCACCTGGTCAGTCATCAACTAGTAAGTTATATGCATACATACAGTCACACATAACCTTCACCTGCTTATCAGTCACAATCGTTCACTCCACTAAAAATTAACACACTTATCATTGCACAAACAAAATCATACTTTTTGAGCCTTTTTTTTTTGTCACATTACAATTATAACATTTATTTCATCATGTTTTCACATGTTTTAAATCTTTAATCTCATGCTTTGATTTATTAAAACTCATGAACACTTAATAATAAGCCTGAAATAAAAAAAATAAAAAAAGACTAAAGGCATAGCAATACTTTTGCAAGGCCTGTCATCTTTTACGTTTTTATCCATATGTGATTAAATTCTCGCACTGACGCGATCCCGGCCCCCGTCAACAGGTGGCTCCAGTCCTGTGGAAGAGAGCATGGCCTTACTGACGAAGGCCGTCTATGACCTGGTCAAGCTCTACCTGCGCTCCTTCTGCCCGCCGTCGCCGTCCTTCAGCTTATCCGCCTCGGCCCCGTCTGCGGACGATGGTGGAGCCGGAGAGGGGAGGGGCAGCAAAGAAGCTTCTGGCACCACAGACCACCTTCAGTTTACTCTGTTCGCGCTGCATGGCATCCCAGGCCACTGGGTCAGCAGGTAAAACACACGGCAGCAACGCTGAATAGGATCAAAGCAAAGATGAATGTTGAAACTCGCATGACCTTGATATATGAATGAGAGGCGCAGTCTCATTTATATCAACCTCCTTTAATTTGGGCTATTGTGATTAAATCGGAGTGTCCGCATCTTGAAAAATCTTACCTTTGTGTATCTAAAATGAGGTCCTTAAAATGTCTTAAATTCATTTTTAAAAAATTGTAAGTTGGCCTCAAATTGTTAATCACAGGCCTTAAATTTTCAGGACTTTTTCACCTAATATATTCTGTGCGGTTTATTTTTCTCTTGGGACTTTTCTATTGGGCAAAAGTTTGGATCACACGCAGAAAGCTTCATTGGTTACCTAGCAACAACTTATGAAATAACCTGCGCAGAAGCAGTTTCAGGTTTTGCTCCTTAACTGCTTCAAAAAAAAAAAACCGGTGTGGAGAGAAAACTGTGAATGAAAATGGAAAGGCCCTGCCACCAGTTTGGCAGTATTTCAGGTATCTAAGACAAAAAAAATTATCGCTAATTATCAATGGAACGCTTATAATGTGATATATTTTTTAATCGTACTGTCCAGCCCTGCCACAAAAGGAGAAATGAGCAGCAAATGACAGAAGTTTCTGTAAAATATTTAGGTTTGTAAATGATTTAGTTGATGAGCATTTGGTAAAAAGCTCCATGTTTTGTTGCGGCGATCCTATTGACTTGCAGCCTGTTCTGTTGAGCTGAGCCTTCACAGCAGCAGCACACAGCACCTCCATCTCTTTTACTCAACAAACAGATCTAGTGTTGCTCCTTGTGTCTTATTTTTCCATGCGAGTGTCTCGTTTCACACCAGACCTGATCTGTTGTCTCCTTAGTGTGTGTGTGTGTGCGTGCGGGCGTGTGTGTGCGTGCGTGTGTGTGTGTGAAGCAGATCTGCTACAAATTTTCCATTCACAGCTCTGTTTCACAGCAGTGACCAGGATCAGGGACAAAAATCCCGCTGCGGTTCCGAAAATAAAATATTTCTTCCCCTTTATTCGTAAACAGCTCCGATGAGACTTGGACAACTTAATATTGAATAACAGGAATTGTTGGAGCTGTAACTATTTTAATGGAATCACTTTAAAGAAATGGCAAAGTTTTTTTTTTTTTTTTTTTTTTAAAACTATTTCATGTCCTTCTGCTGTCATTTCTGTCATTTTCTTCTAAGTGTTCAGTTTTTTTCATTAAAAGATAAACCACTACAACTCCAGTGCGCAGTTGCTTCTTACAACAACTATTTTAAGGCAGGAAGCAAATATGGCTGCAGCGACAGCATTCCAAAAATGCGTCAAAAAAAAAAAAAAATCTGCTCTTTTCAAGCTGGAGCGGGACACTAACTCTCTCCTCTCCCCCCGTGCAGCCGAGCAGCACCAGCAGCAGCTCGTATCTGTTGCGGCGCTACTATAACGTCGCCTTACTGAGGTTGAAGTGTTTAGCATTGTTGTGGCTCGTGTGTCATCCATCTGTTCACCGTGCCACATTGCCAGCTTGCGAGTAGCGAGGGAGTTGCCAGCGCAGATGGCACGGAGCAGCGGAGCAAGCTTGTTGCGGCGTAAACGTGCATCTGATTTTCCTCCTGCGATTTTTTTCTTTTTTTTTTTCTCCCCTCCATGGTCGCATGTGGGGATCTGTTGCTAATTAAAGCGAGTTTATTTTTGGACCCGTGGAAACCAGAACACTTCATCTTAGATGTTATTGCCTCACATCTGGAAATATTAATATCTTCTGTTAAGACAGTGCAGAGTTAAAGTTACAGTACAGGCTGTTGAATTTGAAGTGTATACAGATAGAAGCACTTACTGCCTGTTTATCCTCTTGGGATTAATCAGGCCACATCTCACACAGCTGCGGCCATGAAATACTTCACAGTGGACGATTAGTCAAGCTGCTGGTTATAAATAAAGATTATGATTAGAGGTGCTAGCCCTGTCGCATTTGGCGATAAATCAATTAATTTTGTGATAAAATTAAAACGAGTGCGGTCATTTCCATTTGCATGACTTTTTTTGTTATGAGTGTCTGTCTCTGCCAGAGACTGTGTGACAAAAGGCTTCAGACAGGTTCATCGGTCTAAACTAGAAGAGGTCATTTATCGTATCGAGTATCCTTTATCATGATAACGTTCTTATCGTGATAGTAATTTTGATTTAGCTTTTTCATGAGAAATTTCACTAAATTATATTTCAAACCCTCAAAGCGTCCAGTACTATTGAGACAAATGGTTTTACTGTCTTGTCCACTGTTTGTTCAATGGAAGGATCTATAAATATCAATACATTTGAAAGCATGTATGCAGTTACAATATTCAGTTTTAAGATATAAATTCCACTTTATGTGACTGCTGAAAAGAGCAATATTTGCAATGTGTAATTTCTGTGATACATTGTTGTAGTCATACAGAAAATACAATAAAAAAGAAATATTTCCTATCTTGTCATCGCTATATCAATAATACAACAAAACATTGTGATAATTTTTAAGTCTCAACAACCCGACCCCATCATAACCTCACTGTTACGTGTACATACCTAGATGGGTATGTATGTATGGATAGATGTGTCCATACTGGGTATATAGTTATTTTACATACTTATTCTTGTGTGCCTTCCGTTAAAATAGACATATTGATTGGTCTAAATTTATTTACAAGTTTCTTTTAATATATGTTCAATTGTGTGTGTCAGTATACATATGCGTATGCGTGTGTATGTATGTTTACATGTGTTAATGCAAAGATTCACACAGAAACTGTCCAAATGTTAAGAAAAGCGGTATCTCTATTTTTAAAGAATCAATTTCTTTAAAAACAAAACAGCATGTTGTTGTTCAACTCATAATCTGAGTCCTCTCTTTCTTCAAATGCGCCCTCGTCCCTAATGCTGTAGAGAATCGGCATATTCAGCCACAGGGGAGTTTTGCTGGTTAAAATTAGTCTGATTAAACCACTCTGGTCTAAGTGGGCAGGTACAATATCTCTCCAAGTTCCCCTTGAGCAGCGCACCCCGTTAAAAGGTTTCTAAGCTTCATTTTGAAAATATCGCCCTGAAGGTGTTCTTTCTAGGCCTGTTTTTCCCCACAGCTGCTGTCAACAATGAGACAAAACATCTTTATCAAAACCTTTTAGTTGATTCAACCACTTCTACATGGTGGTTAGTCATAGAGGGAATATTTCACACCAGCATCGCTTGTTGTCTTGTTCCAGCTTTGAGAAGTACTTCCTGATGTGCTCCCTCACCCACAATGGGAAGAACCTGTTCAAGCCGGTCCATTCCAAGAGAGTGGGCACATACAAAAGCTTTTTCTACCACATTAAATGGGACGAACTGTAAGTCCTCTCTTAACATTCTTCAGTTTTCACTGACCTACCGCGGTCCTTTTACCTTTTAATGACGCCGCCTTGTCCTTCCCAGGATCATTTTCCCCATCGCCGTAGCCGTGCTCCCTCTGGAGTCCACGCTGAGTCTGAGTCTGTTTGGGGTCCTGAACCAGAATGCCAGTGGCTCGCCAGATTCCAACAAGCAGCGGAAAGCCCCAGAGTTTTTAGGCAAAGTCTCTATGCCCCTGTTTGACTTCAGACGGTGAGGAGAAGGGATGGTCTCACTTGCTTTAAGGGGTTTAAATATCTTTTCACCGTTAAGACTAAATTATTTTTGGGTTTCTTTCTTTTATTTTTTAGCACATGTTAACTTCTGTGTTTAACAGAGTTCTTGCACGAGACACAAGATTCTTGTGTATGTGGACGTCTGCTCAAGGAGCTGCTGGCGCTGCTGGTGCTACCGGTAGCCGCAAGAAGGTTCCTGCAGAAAGGATCATATTACAGGTCAGTTTGATGGGATTATCAGATACAGGCATGTGGGGAAATTATTACAGCCTGAGTGTTTCTCTAACATAACGTTAATGTTTTATGTAAGCTTAAACACTTCTGAGACGCTCGAGTAATATAGGTAAACAAAGACTTTTTCACATAAATTCAGTAAAATGTATTTTCTGACAAAGAATAAATTAGGAGAAATTCATATTTATTTCCACTTTGAATGGCTAGAATTACACACAGACGTATCACAGTGATGAAACATTTGCTCTTCAGGTTTACCAGAGAAAATATCGACAAACTCCTGAACTTCTGGAAGTATGTTGTTGGACAGATTAATCTGAAGTATAATTATTTGGACAGCTTAACAGAGGACATGTTTTCAGGGTTTCCACACGTCCTTAAAAAGTCTTAAATGTGCGTGTTGAAAATTAAGGCCTTAAAATGTCTTGAAATGCAGGTTAGCCTGAAATATGTTAGTCACATGGCTTAAATTTGGTCGTTGCTGGACTATTTTATCACATTCTATTAACTTATTCTTCTCTTGGCACTTTTCTTTCAGATGAATGTTTAGGTACATTTGAGGCTACTGCAAACTAGCTGCTAATGCACTCTTGCTAACTAGATAGCCAGCCTTTTTCACGTCTTCCTCAGGTTTCTGTTTGCATTTGTTCTGTTCAAAAGAGCTCACAAATATAAAAAATGTTTCTGTGATTTATTTATTTATTTATTTTTTGTCACAATACCACCACATAAATTTGATTCGTAATGGTCTTTAAAAAGTCTTAAATTTGAGTTGATGAATCAACTCAGGCCATACAGCCATACAGTGACCAATTAAAAACTCTCTCATACCAAATGTGATACATGGGGGTGGAAATGTCATCCACAGGGACGTTTAGCGTTTATCAGAAGATGAGCCAATTTGTAAAAATGAGAGCTGAAGCAGGATTAGACTTTGAAACATGAAAATAATTCAAAACCAGTAGATGCACCAAGGATCTTTTTATTTTTATATTATTCAGTTGGTTTCCACTGAGAGAATAAACTGATCCCTGTTCTGGTCTTGTCTCTGCCATCAGGTGGACTTCCCCAAATCAGGGGTGGATGTTTTATATGTTGGACCTAAGGAGGCCCCGAGCCCCGAGCCCCACACACTGGAAGAGCTGGACCCGGACCTGAGGCGGAAGCTGGAGAAAATCTGCAGCCGAGCCTCCAATTTTGGGTGAGAGAATCATTTTCTTTTTTGTTGTTGTTAGTTTATTTTTATTCCGATGTGAAAACGGAAAAGAACAGTTTCAGAGTTTGTAAACAATGTTGATCTGCATGAATGACATCACACAAAATTACTGATATAATCACTGCGTTGGGATGTTGTGAACACATGAGGCCTAAAGATACCATTAAAGGGGCAGTGTCATCTAAAATCAAGGTTTTTCTTAGCTTTTTCTCATGTTATAATGTTCGTCCGTCATCTAAAACATGCCTCCAGTGTTGCCTTGACTCTTTCATGCATGTTTGAGAAATCCTTTAATCTCCTTTAATCTCCATGGCAACCATTCAGCTGTGCAGCACCGCCTTGGAGGCTCAGCTCCTTCTTGGGGGGGATGCAGGTTTCAAGTTACCTCTTTACAGAGAAGCCCTATCCCACTCAGCTCCTCCAGACTAGCCAGCAGCAATTGACAATTGTTGGAAGTGAGCATCAGATAAGCTGCTGCTGAGCTTGTGAGGACTTCCTGAAGGCAGAGTTTCAAAAAGAGCAGGAGCTTTTTAAAGTCACAGAGACCCGATTTCACCAAGTTAAACACATTTCTTTTAAGTCATGATTGATAAATAAAGCATCTTACAACAACTGAAGATAACAGCTATTAGTGCTCCGAGATGGCCTAGAAAGTAGATAATTCTGCCACTTTAAATTGTGTGTGGAGTTCTCTGAATGTGTTTGAGTTATTGTACAACAAAAAGAGTTTGGTGTGGCCATAAATAACTATTACTAGTTATTGACAAAATGAGTCATTTTGATTACCAAGTCGGGGCACCACGTGCGTATCAAAGACATAGAAGCCGAATAGTTCTGAGGCTCAGTTGTTGCTTGCAAATACCTTCCTGCTAAGGCTTTGGTATTAAATAAAAATAGATGGACTAATTTCAGCACTGATGTTCTCGAGCAGAATGCTACACATGTACAGAAATAAGTACATGTGTACTTGCTCTGTACACATGTACAGAAATAACTACAGGCTTTCGTTTGTCTATTTACAGATGTAACTCAACTTCCAGTTAAAATTAAAAATAATTCAAAGCATAAATATGATTTACCATTATCTGTTTTTATGTGGTATAATTTTTTTTTTTTTTTTAAATGCGTCTCATGATTTGTTTAAAACCTAAAATTGTAAATACGGCGGCATTCTGAATCGGTTATCAAAATGCAAAGTGAATTGTTTCCTCCTGCAGGTTAAAGCGCTCCGACCACCAGGTCCTGTGGGACCACCGGCTCCACTGCCGTCGGGACCACCCCAGCAGCCTCCCCAAGGTGCTGGCCAGCGCGCCCAGCTGGGACTGGGCCAGCATGGCTCACATCCACTCCCTGCTGCACCGCTGGCCCTCACTGCCCCTAGTCACTGCACTGGAGTTACTGGACTCAAAGTACGCACTATCAGACACATTCCATACCTGCGCCCTGCATTGCTCTTATTTTTATTTTTGTAGAACAAGAAAGTGTTTTATGAAAATACAGCTGCATTTCCATTAAAAAGTGCAAAAATTTTTGTCTAGATTCCACTAATGTTGGAAAATTGCCACAGTTCTATTAAATGAGAAATGTAATTGAAATCACACGTGAATAAGTTTGTTTACATAAGTCATTAAAAATCATGCCAGCGACGGATGTAGACGGTTACATGAGGTTTTTTGATAATTCGCTCTTGATGCTATCGCTCATCATCAACCAGCCAATCAGAGAAGACATCAGTGTCTTGTTCAGGCGTTGGCTCAATAATCCCCGCCTCTTTGTGAGCAGCTACGTCGGCGGCGTTTTGGGGAAATTGTCGTCAACAATTTCACAGAAGAGTTGTGAATTCAACACTTTGGAATGACACAACTTTTTATGAACTGTGCAACCAGACACCTGGCAGACCTGGCTGCACATTGTCTGAAAACAAACAAACAACAAAAAAATCATCATTGTCCCGCCACTTCCTGTCACCTTCTTTGTTGTTTTCGCCTGTAGTAACATTCGCCGTTTGATCACGTGACTCCTGCGAAGGAGGAAACTACTTTTGTACGGCAGAAAAAAACGCCTTGTCCTAGCACAAGAATTTTTTTCATAAAAGCATGACTTTTTTCGAATTGTCATGTTTCCATTGCGCAAATTCATTTTCTTGTAATTTCTATTTGAGCAATTTTTACGGTTAATGGAAGCGCTGCTGATGATTCAAGTTTTAATCTCTGTGGCCAACTGAAACCGTTAAATGTGTTACGTCTGTTTCGCGTGTTTATGTAGGTTTGCAGATACTGAAGTGAGAAGTGTGGCTGTAAGCTGGATTGAGAAGAGCAGTGATGACGAACTCGCCGACTACCTGCCACAGCTAGTTCAGGTAGAGCTCATAAAACATGCTGTGCTCTACGTACAGTAGAGCGATTTATGTTTTTCAACTGATTTCCTAAAGTTTTTATGCACAAATCTTAAATTCAAAATGTCATCTGTTGTCTCCTTAAGGCAATAAAGTTTGAGTGTCACCTAAACAACGCCCTGGTCCTGTTCCTGCTATCCAGAGCTCAAGGAAACATCAACATTGCTCACTACCTGTACTGGTGAGTCTGCAGAAACACTGAGTTGCACCAGGTCTTAATCAGAAAGGGGTAGAGCATTGAACAATTGTACTAAAGTAAGCAATATTTTTACTCTGGTAAAATTAAAAAGCAGCGGTCCATGAAATGACTTGAATAAGTATAAAAACGTATTTGGTAAAAAGTCTAATCAAGTACTGATAGAAACATCAATTATTTGATATTTAAAAATTACATCATCAAGTTATGTGGAAATGTTGGTATTTTAGAAATCAAAATCAAAATAATTCATGTAAATAACATAATTACAAAAGATTTTTTTGAAACTAATTGTTTCAACATAAAACTTATCAAGCTGTAGCAAAAACTGCAGGTATGTGTCTGTCTGTGGTGAACTTTTGGTTAAAACATCTCTGCTCTTCATTCAGTGAACTTACTCACAGAAGAATAGCGATACTTCATAATAAAATTACTCATGTAAAAGTAAAAAGTTCAGCTCAAGCAAACTGGGTAAATGTAACTAGTTACTACCAAACTGTGGTTTAATGAGGCTTACTTTGAAGCCTTTTTTGGGGCTTCTTTGAATGGTGGATTCATGTTGATTGCTACAGGCTACTCAAGGATGCAGTGCAGGACTCTGCCTGGGGGCGGCGCTATGAGCATGTCCTGGGTGCCTTGCTGTGTCTTTGTGGGAGCAAACTGAGGGCAGAGCTGGAAAAGCAGACTCACCTGGCTACGCTGCTGGGAACGGTCGCCGAGAGGGTCAGACAGGCCGGGGGATCCACCAGACAGGTCAGTCTAATTTTTAGTTTCTTTCATTTATTTATTTATTTTTTGTCTCTCTGTGTCAAATGGCATCAAGTTGTAGGCGATTCCTTTTAGATTTGTTGATTGTGTTGCTGTGTGCGTTCAGGTGGCGCTGCAGGAAGGCCTTGAAAACATTCAGAACTTCTTCCAGAGAAACAGCTGCCGACTTCCCCTGAACCCGAGTCTGGTAGCTAAGGAGCTAAACGTCAAGGTAGATTATGAAACGACTGGCTTTTCCTCCAAAACACATTGGCTGTCAATATCAATCAGCTTAGATGATCGATTTAACTCATTTCATCATTGATTCACAAACATGTTCTCTTATAATAACTTATATACACGAGTGAAGAGAGAGCAGGAAAAGGGAAAAATCTTGTATAAACTTGCCCCTTTCTCAATAATTACAAAGTACTTTTTTATGGAAATATACATTGAATTAACAATATTTTTTAAATCAGTAGAGTGTAAGACTTAATTATTTTCTCTCATAGATTGATTGATGTAAATAAATGTATAGAAAAGATGACATTTATTGAGCTAAACTTTTGTGCAGAGAGTTTTGTTTTATGATCATATTTATATAGTGTTGGTTAAACTGTGTTTTTTTTTTTTTTGTTTGTTTTTGGGGTTTTTTATACATGTTTTTCTAAAAATTATTAGGTGGACAAAATTTTCTGCTGGATGACCTGTAGCATAAAATTGGCATTGACTGAAATCTAAATCTCTGTTCTTCTTTGCGTTGTTTCAAGACTGTGATGAAAATACTTCATATATTTTTTCTCTAATGTTTAACGTGTTTATCCTGCAGAAGTCATTAGAAAACATACTTGTGCTTGTTTGCAGGCCTGTTCTTTCTTCAACTCCAACGCAGTTCCCCTTAAGCTGGCATTGGTCAATGCAGATCCATTAGGAGAGGAAATCAATGTTATGTTTAAGGTCCGTTATCCGCCTACACACACTTGTACACAAACACACCAACAATGGAGCATTATTACCAAGCAGTCGGCTCACAGCGCCTTGCAAGCTGTTATGTTTCCGACGCATGCTTCCAGTGGTGGGCACCGCTCGCTAAAAAGCTAGCTGTGCTAACTCTAAAGCAATAATCATTGCTGCGCTAAATCGCCACAACAACACGGTATTTAGTGGGAGCTATTATACTAATGTCAGTTCACAATATATCTCCGTTTGAAAGACAACAACGGTCAAGTATCAATTTAATTGTGGTGTTATAATCTACATGTTCTGTGGTATATTTATATACAGTATTCAAGTTAATATCTTGTTCTAATATTTGTCTGTTTAATTTTGTTCCTGTATGTTTCATGCTTGAAATAAAGTTACTGGAGGAACCGATGTGTAAATCACTTAAATATGAGAGCATGAATATAAACGGCCAGCTTTTTAACCAAAACTTTTAACACAGATCTCAAACTTTTTTTTAACTGAAAGTTGCCAAGCAAATTAGGTGTCTAGAATGTTTTCACAAAAAACATTTAGGGGAAGCTTAGTGCGCAAAACAGTTTCAAAGTTAGCTGAAGCGCTAAACAAAAGAATTGGCTTTCATATTAGCTTGTTAGCTGAATAGTGAAATGTGCCCACCACTGCAAGTTTCAGTGTCTTTTACTGCAGTTTTGTCTGATAGTTCGACACATTGCTCCATATTTGTGAAGGGGACAAAAAATATAATGAATTTACTGACAAAACTCTGAAATGTTTTTTTTTTTGTACATTTGTATTCAAAACCCTTTCATTCTGGTAAACCCAAATAAATCCAAGGAAACAAAGCGCCTTCAAAAGTCCAGTTCTGTGAAGGAAAACATAAATGAACAAACAACTTCATGAACAACAGTAGACAAGTCAAATATAGTTTTGGAGAAATTTAAACTGGTTAAATTTTAAACACTGCTGTGTATCTGTCACCAAAATCCAGCAGGAGTTGAAACAAACTGCTTTCCTGGCTTCTCCATTCACCTCTGCGCCCCCTGGTGGCTGAAATGAAGTCCGACAATGTTATCATTATCGGAATGTTTTTGTTTTTGACCTCTCGTTTGCTCTGTTTATGCATCAGGTAGGAGAAGACTTGAGGCAGGACATGCTGGCTCTTCAGATGATTCGTATTATGGACCGCATCTGGCTGCAGGAGGGGCTGGACCTCCGCATTGTCAACTTTAAATGCATCTCCACCGGCCGGGATAAAGGTGACGCCCGTCAGATTTCAACCAAAGCGCTCACACTTTTAGAGAAAACCATAAACATCGCGACTCTTTGAGTTCAACAGCAGCTTTTCCAGCCCCTGTAAGCATCTCTCTTAATTTGTTTGCACCGTTTTTTAAAAAGATATCCTGTTTTCTTTGTTTTGTGTTTTTTTTTAAGGTATGGTGGAGCTGGTGCCTTTCTCTGACACCCTCAGAAAGATTCAGGTAGAATATGGCGTTACCGGATCATTTAAGGACAAACCTCTGGCTGAGTGGCTGCGCAAGTACAACCCTGCTGAGGATGAATATGAGAAGGTACGCACATGAAATGCTGACAATAACTTTAGTAAGATTAAAGAAACTGCTGCATGCATTCATTCACTTATTCATCCATTTATGGAAAGGTACAGTAGGTAAAGTACAGTTTGGTCTAATAATTGCTCTGTTTTTTTTTTTATCATTGGACTTTTTAGTCTGAATACTCAGTTAACAGTTAGTTGATTTACTAAGATAGTCTTCGATTAATCCATTAATCACGATTAATCCATTAATCACGATTAATCCGATTAGTCATTTTGGCAAATTGAACTTTAAAGCCATAATGTCGTTCCACTCTGAGTTTATGTATTTCTCTCTTCCTTCTCTCTCTTGTATAAAGTAATTTAGCTATTTTTTTTTGTGAAAAAGCCATGGTTCAAACTTTTTAACAATGATATTCAACTTGTTTGTTTTTTTTTTAACTTTGCAGGCATCTGAGAACTTTATCTACTCCTGCGCTGGTTGCTGCGTTGCGACCTATGTCCTCGGCATCTGTGATCGCCACAACGACAACATCATGCTGCGCTCCACCGGTCACATGTTTCACATAGACTTTGGCAAGTTCCTGGGCCACGCCCAGATGTTTGGCAGCTTTAAAAGGTAATTATCAGATAAGTCGCTGTAAATTGTTGCTGTTGTCAGATAAAACGGGCTTTGGCTCGCTGTCTGTGATTGAGGGATTTAGATTTTTTCTGTAAAGGGTGGAACAGGATGTTGATGACTGCCGTGGTTTTGGATTTATTGCTGTGCTATCAGTGCGGATAAAAGGTCATGTACCACCTGATTTCACCCAAACGGTTTGCGTTTTCGCTCCACGTGGTGGTGAGGACAAAGGTAGCCAAATGTGTCATCTACTCCTGCGCCAAGAACATCCATGAAAATTTGAATGGGAATCCCAAATGATCACATGGAATATGAATTTTTTTAGTTTCAAACTAGTTTTCTATGTTTTTAAAAGGGAAAGATGACAATTTATACAAATCTAGATCGCCTTTTGGTAACTTTTTATAATTTAAGGCACATTTAAAGACTAATAATATAGTTTACTGTTTTATTTCAAATTATTATAACCATCTCTGATAAATATGCAGCTATTCCACAGCACTCATAGCAACTACGTTTCTGGTTTTTACATCAGCAAGTTTGAAATGTAGCAGAAGCTGCTGTTACATGATTAATAGATGTTTCAGGCATGACCTGCTTCTTAGTTGCATCAGGCACACACTTAGCATTTTCACATGTTTTTTTTTTTTGTGTCCTCTTTTTATGCTCTTAAAAAAAAATCCCCATCAGCATTTATGATTTCGTCTTCAGACGAAAAAAACTTTCCCTACTTTCTCTTATTTTTCAGAAATGTAGACAGAGAGATGCAAAGTATGGCACAGACATCAAATAAATAAAAAAAAATAGTATATTTAAGATCACACAAGTCAAATTGAAATTGTGGAAAATTCACAAACATATCGAGGATGTACATATCAAACCTTTTTACAGACCTGCTTGAAATAAATAAGTTAATCTAATTCACCAGGTATTGGCTACTTCCACCCATTTTAATGCCTCCCTTCCTTCTGTCTCATCAGGGACCGAGCCCCATTTGTTTTGACCTCCGACATGGCGTACGTCATCAATGGAGGGGAGCGTCCCACCAGTCGCTTCCAGCTGTTCGTAGACCTGTGCTGCCAAGCCTACAACCTCATCCGCAAGAACTCCGGACTTTTCCTCCATCTGTTGTCCTTGGTGAGGCATCGTGAAAGCAGCTATGGCTAAAAATATTAGCTTGGGCTAATATCTTTAGCTAAAGTTGGGAAAGAAGTGTAATTGAACACTTAAACTTACGTTAAAATAAGTTTAAGTGTTCAGTTATGCTACTGGGTAAGACTATACTCTGTAACGAATTGTTCAATATTTTAAAACATAAATGCATAAAAAACCCTGCGTGCTACGCATTTGGTATCTCTCTACATGAGTTGTGTTTGTTGCAGATGATGTCATCGGGGCTGCCGGTTCTGACGGGCTCACAGGACCTGAAGTACGTGTTTGATGCCCTGCAGCCTCACAACACCGATGCTGAGGCCACCATCTTCTTTACGAGGTAGTCACGGTAACCTGCTCTCAGGTTCAGAAAGAACCTTAAAATAAAATCAATACTTTAATGTGTACAATGCTCATACTTTGAGGTAGTACTCTGTGGAAAGTCAAAAATAATTATTTCTATAATGTCACACGCCACCAGGTGGCACAACAGAGTTACAATAGAGACTGACTGATGAGCCTGTCACAACGAGATAATCAACAGTTAATCAAAACAAATTGCTTGATAAGTTAAAATGAGCTCTGAGTTGATATTTCTTGAAGGACCATTTTCATAGATTCGTTTCATTTATGATGTTGGTTGAGTGGCTTTTATTTCTGCTGTATTCATTGTTTTATTTTGGATATTTGGAATATCTTCCAGTTCCAGTGTTAAATGTTGGTATTTGAGAAGACGAATTTGCGTTATGTCATTATCAGTACATTAACTTGTACTATTATACAAATATTTATGCAAGTAAAGTCTCGTGGCCCACCAGGCTTATAACACAGAGCCCGAGAGACTGAATAGCAATGTTTCAACAGAAAACATTCCACACATGTTGGTCTAAAACTAGATCTTTTGAACAAAACATTGTTTAGAAGTGTTAATTTTAGTCATTTTAAGAGCTTTTGTTGTCAGTTTTCACCTCAGTCTTAAGTCTCCTTGGTTTCCTTCACCTCCACGCCGCAGACTGATCGAGTCCAGCCTGGGAAGCATAGCCACCAAATTCAACTTCTTCATCCACAACCTCGCCCAGTTACGATTCTCGGGTCTTCCTGCCAACGACGAGCCCATCCTGTCCTTCTCGCCCAAGACGTACACCATGAAGCAGGACGGGCGCATCGTCCACGCCACCATCTTCTCCTTCCAGAAGAGATACAACCCGGACAAGCACTACGTGAGCCCCAAGCGATGCGTTGGCTGCTGACTCTGCTCCGTGTCATATGGCGACTGTCTTAAAGCTGCTGTGTGTTTCCATCCTGTCTGGGCAGACCTACGTGGTGAGGATTATGAGGGAAGGCCAAAACGAGGCTCAGTTTGTCTTCCGCACGTTCGACGAGTTTCAGGAGCTCCACAACAAACTGACCATCGTGTTCCCGCTCTGGAAGCTGCCGGGGTAACATTTCACCCTTTAAGTCTCCACAGGTTCAGTCAGTGTCGCTTCCAGAATGCAAACTGTGATGATGTTTAAGTCAGATGATCATTTAGATTAGAGTATTAGTTTATATCAACCGTTACAGACTTTAAGTAGGCCAAAATCTTCAGCTGAGTCCATTAACGCCATTTCACCAATATTTTAGTAGCTGTTATCCATAATCCTGGCTCCAAACTTTTCTTTTTCTAAACTGACTTATATAATTTCTCATGAAGAATTTCTTATCATAAGAGTTTGGAGTCATCGTTGTCTGGATGTATTTCAATTGACCATGTTGAGAGTGGAAAAAAAACCTGATGGTATGATCAGATTTTTTTTAACCCACAGAAGGCTCGGTGAATGCTGTTCAAAAATTTTTCAACTAGGCATTACAGGGCAGCGAAAAAGCACAAAGCTGCTGTTAAGAGACACAAACACTAAAAATGTTGTCGTCGTTGCTGTGCTTGACTGTAAAACAGCCAAATCTTCCAACCATCCCATAAATATAGATTTTGGTCTTAAATTTAATTTAAGGTGGCATTAAAAACACCTTAAAAAGTCTTAAGTTTGACTTGTCAAAACTTGTTTTGCTGCAACTCTGAGTTTATACCAAGTCCCACCTTAAAGAGGCCTGCCTTCTGTTTGGGAGATTATTAATTAAATCTAGCAAAATTAACCATCAGAATTTGATGGGGTTTTTTTGTTTTTGTTTTTTGTTTTTTTTTTTAATTCTGTAGTTTTCCAAACAAGATGGTTCTTGGTCGCACCCACATTAAGGAGGTGGCAGCCAAGAGGAAGCTGGAGCTCAACAGTTACGTCCACAACCTGATGAGGAGCTCCACAGAAGTGGCCCAGGTGCTGACATGAACAGCCTCACTTTCAGTCCCCTTCTCAATCAAGATTTAAACGTTCTGAATGACCCGTTTCCTTTTTTCAAATACAGTGTGACCTGATCTACACTTTCTTCCATCCAATTGCTCGGGATGAGAAAACGGAGGGCTTAGACACCACACCCAATCCACCTGGTAAGAACCTGTTTTCCTCCCATGCCTTCCTCACATGTCTGGAATTCCACAGACGTTTTTGCCCAGTTTCACTTTCCATACGACGCTTTGTTCTTCGTCATTAGTCTGTCTGCTTTGTAAATCAATTACCTTCCGAGCGTTTCTTTCTTTCCTGCTGCATTTGGTGTGTGAAAACCCCAATGTTGAGGTGCCAGCAGTAATCTTTCTGAGTTTGATGTGTGGTGTTCAACCATCTCAGAGCCTCTGCTGAGTCCAACCTCTGGTCGGGTGGAAGGAGAAGTGAAGCTTTCCATCTCGTACAGAAACAACACTCTGTTCATCATGGTCATGCACATCCGAGACCTGGTAAATACAAACTTTGAAAAACAAATCCTGAGAGCCCTTTTGTGGGATCTGACCTGAGCTATGTTGTCCTCCCTACTTTTTGTAGGTTTCTGAAGACGGAACGGATCCAAACCCGTACGTAAAAACCTACCTGCTTCCTGATCCTCACAAGACTTCAAAACGCAAGACGAAGATCTCCAGAAAAACCAGGAATCCCACCTTCAACGAGATGGTGAGGAAACGCACCGCAGTAGCTGCGTTTGCATTACAGATGTGCACAAAACTTTATCAATATTCCGCTAATGTAAAAAAATAACAAAAAACCCCCCAGATGTTTCCACTAAATAAGAAATCAAAATTAATAATGAATAAGCTTATTAAGGACAAAAATTGCTAAAAAATCTCACATGAGGTATATTTATAATTCAGATGTGGCTCTTGTGCCCATCTGTCAACCATTAGCAAAGACACTTGCGTCTTATTCAGGCGTTGGCGCGACAAGCCTCTTTATCTTCTAGTCAGCAATTTTACAGATTCATCACATTTGAATGACAGACTCTTTTTTGTGAACAGTGAGAACTCTGCTTCTGCTCATTTTCTGGAAGAAAAAAAACACAATCATCCTCCAACTACTTCCTGTCGTCTTCCTTGGTGTTTCTGCCAGTAGTAACATCCGGCTAAGTTTTTGTGCTAGAATGAGGTGGCTGGTTTTCCAGCCATTTCAAAATAAATGTATTTCACTAAATGCCTGATGTGAAAAAAACTAAAACTGTTTCCGTTCCAGTTTAGTGAAATACATTTATTTCGATATGGCTGGAAAACCAACCAACTCATCCTTACACAAAAAAAAAAAGTTAAGTCAAAAAAACTAGTTTTTTTTATTTTTATTGCTGTTTCCATTAAGTCTATATATTTTTCATCATTTCAATTTGTGCAGTCCTGCGGTCAATGGAAATGCAGCTACTGACACTTTAAAGAGGCAACACTGTGCAAAATCGACTGTTTTTTCTTTCTTTTTTTTAGCTTTACATCATGCTAAAAAAATGTTTTTGTAGTCATCAAAAGCATACTAGGAGCGTCATCTTGATGTTCTCATGCATGTTTGAGAAATCTTTTAACCTCCATGGCAACCATTCAGATGTACAAAACGCCTGGGTGGACCTAGCTCCGCCTTCGAGGACAAAGCTCCTCCTCTGACCTTTTGGCTGGTCTCTGTTCTAACCTCTGCTCATCTCCTCTCCCCAGTTGGTGTACAGCAACTACAGCAAGGAAACCCTCAGCCTGCGGGAGCTGCAGCTGAGCGTGCTCAGTGCCGAGTCGCTGCGCGAGAACTACTTCCTGGGCGGCATCACGCTCAGGCTCAAAGACTTTGACCTCAGCAATGAGACGGTCAAGTGGTACAAACTGACCGTCGTTCCGTACTTCTGACCCCGCCCCCTGGCTGACTCTGACTCTGCCCCTTCGGACGACGACGGACTCATTCGGATCATATGGGACAGGCTGCAGACGGAGGTTTTACTTGAAGCCACTTCAGCTCCTTATGTCCAAAAAAAAAAAAAAAAAAAAATACAAACGCCAGAACATCAAGAAACGGATTCATCTTTTCTTTTTGGTGCGAGATGATCAAATTTATAATAAAGTTGGGAAAGAAACATTTTATAAGCTGAATCAAAGTGAGGGTTTTGTAGTTCTTATGAGATTTAAACACCATTTTATGTGTCTGGGATTGCCTGCGCAGCTCCACGGGTTGTTCCCATATGATATGAATGTGCCGTCTTTCCCCAAAGGGGCAACAGAAGTGAATAACTTACAAACGGGAGCCTCGTTTCTTTTTTTTTTTTCACTCTTCTTACTGCCTGAGAAACTAATCAAGATTGTTTCACGTGACAAAACAATCTTCTTATTTTGCCTCCTTTAAAAAAACAAAACAAAAAACTATAACTAAGAGCTGTAATATTTTGTACATTTTCTTATTAGAGGACCAAAACGGCTTACTTTCAGAAGAGTGTCTATATATACTGATGTTTTTTTAAAGGATTGGAAGGAGAAATGTTTTTACGTGTCATGGTTTATTTTCTATGTGAAAACATAGGAAACAGTAGGACTGCCCATCAAACCGAATTAGATCAAATCCAACGTCACAGAAGGAATTTTTTCATTTCCCCCAAAATGTGCCAAAACTAACAAATCATCAAAAATAAACCACTTACCATAGGGACTGGAGAATGGTGCCTTTGTTTTTAACTCATGATTTAGCCTTATTATTACTAAATATAATTTCCTAAATAATGTGGAGTGTTCTTATGAGAGGAAAAAATATCTGAAGTCGTCTGGTGGAAGGTCAGAGCCATCAGGATTGTTGTAGCAGTTTTTTTTTTGTTTTGTTTTTTTCCCCCCACTGAATTCACATTCAGTTTCATGATTTC
Organism: Poeciliopsis turrubarensis; assembly: GCA_010277015.1. NCBI lineage: Eukaryota > Metazoa > Chordata > Actinopteri > Cyprinodontiformes > Poeciliidae > Poeciliopsis > Poeciliopsis turrubarensis. The sequence goes on along the minus strand of VMRN01000148.1, from coordinate 554,302 downwards.
TCTTGTTTCACACAGCACACCTTCAGAGAGGTTCATGTATAAGCTTTGAAGCACATTAAAGTTTTTTTCAATGGAGTTATGGCAAGAAAAATGGAAAACAAAAACTAGGAGCGGTGTCCATCCTGGAATCTGTGACCTGTTGAAAGCTGAACCGCATCTTCTCCAAGTGCCTACAGCGGTCTAATAATCTCACCGACCAGAGCTGCCGGGCAGAAAAACTGCCCACAAAGTGGAGAAGAAGCAAGGTTTTGTTTTTTTATTGTTGTTTTTTTCTTCTTAAATGGGAAAATATTATCAACCCTGATCAGCAACTTGGATGTAAAACATCTTCACACAAAGGGAATATTATCCTATACAAGCTCATAAACTACCCTCCTCTGTGTAACTATGAATCTAAAGTTGTGTTCATATTTAATAAAAAGATAAAGATTTTTCTCTTTTCCGCAGTAGTTTTTACGAGATCTAATATGAACTTCCTGGTTCTGCTCTTTTTAGTAACCGTTCAGAGAAATCAAGGAGAGTGTGTGTGTGTTAACATGGCCAGTTATTTATTTCTTAATTGGTGACCTCTAGCCTAAACGGATCGGTGTGTACTGTAATCTCTTTCATAAAGCAAATTAAATGTTTTTTTTTAACAAACGCGGCGTGCTCCTTCCTGCTTGTGTTACATTTTAACGATGAAGCTCTTCGAAGGCGGAGCTTCATCCTCCACCTTCGAGGATGAAGCTCCTCCTCACAGCTACAGTTTCCAAGCTTCTGCCCAACGCAGCAGCGCTCAACCCATGATTCCCCCTCTCAGCTCCTTCAGACTAGCCAGCAGCAATTTGCAAACATCTTGTGGATCATCTGCTGAGCTTATTATAGGGGCTACTTCTCAGTGAAATGCTGGTTAAAAACGTTAATGGGTTAATAGTGGAGCCATGTTGTGACTTTTAAAAATCAGCTTTTAAAGGGAGAGCGACACAATTTCAAAGCATTAAATTAGGAAGTAAGATTTCTGTTAAGTCATATTTGATATTTCTAGCATTTTTGTAACAAAATAATAAAGAACCTAGTAAAATGTATAAATATAGATTTAATGTAGATATTAGCAGGGGTCTAAAAAATGTTTTGATTGAATAATTGCATTGAAATTCCACAACAAGATAGGAAGTGGATGCACCAGTAACATTTAGATCCATTTCAGTTGGTAGAAGACAATATATCAACTCTTGCAAACATGTTTTATAATTTTAAAACCTAAAAATAGAAATAAAATAGTTGTTCTCTAGAAATGTTTGATATAGTAAATATTTATGAAAAATTGTGGAAAAAAATTTAACATTTCAAATATATATTTGCAGCTTTAAAGTTTTATTTAGCTGGGCTGAAGGCAAAAATGGCTCTTTGTATCATAAAGACTCCTGATGCACACATAAAAAGAAACGGCTTTACTAAGTTGTTCAAACGTGTAGTTATCTTACTTTGACTAGAAGTCTTTTCAGTTAAACTATACTGTGAAACACACATTTGTATCGACATGTATCCAATGAGGAGGAGTTCAGACACCTTTTTCTAAATATCTTGTGAAAAAATAAAAATAATTACTTTTCTTTTTTAACTGATCTGTACATAGAAGCGCTTTAAAACTTAATTAGGGGGGAAAAAAATTAATACTAATGATCAAAAAAGCAGAGCCACTTTTTATGGGAGCGCCCACAGGAAACCGGGCCGTCTCACGTCACTACGCCACTTCCGACGCAGGCGCAAAATCGTCTCTTCTGTCGCGTGTGCGGCCTCTCTTCCTCTACCGCCATCATGGGTCGCATGCACGCTCCCGGGTGAGCTCTTTTATTAACGTTAAAACTTAGATTTAAACGGCGGCAGGTCGAGTTTTGTCTCACGACGACGCTGATAAACATGTAAATGTCGACTGTGGTTTAAAAAATGTAACTTTACATCGTCGCAAAAACTAGTAAAAAGCAGCATAGACGGACCTTCAGATGCTTGTCTATTTTCAGCTAGCTTACATTAGCAACATTAGCAGCACAGTTGCGGCTCAGAGGAGTGTTACCTTATAATAACATCTAACAGGTTAGATATTTTCAGCCGAAGAAATCCTCAAAGCTCATGCACATTTAAGTTATTGAAACCAAAGTTTCTAAATAAATGTTTTGGTCTTGGTTTGTATGGTTAGCAGATGTTTGAAGCTAGCATTAGCCGCGTTTTCGCTTCCACGAGCTCAATAATAGCTTTTTACCGTGTTATTTAATATATTCACTCTTGTACTGACTTCCTTCAGTGTCCCTCCCTCCCCCTAACTGTTGATTAAATTATTTCTTTTCCCGTTTTCAGAAAGGGCTTGTCCCAGTCAGCTCTGCCTTACAGGCGCAGTGTTCCCACTGTAAGTACGCCTTATATTTCTGCTGGATCGGTTCTGGTGGTCCAATGTTCTGGTTAGTAACCCAGATGTTGTTCTCATAGTGGCTCAAGCTCACATCTGATGATGTAAAAGAGCAGATCTTCAAGCTGGCCAAAAAGGGTCTGACTCCCTCTCAGATTGGTAAGTCATAAAATGTTAAAAGTGCTGAAACTGGTTAGACTGGTGATTGTTTTAGAGAGCCTCAGAATTCCAGTAATATTCCACATTATTTATTTATTTCAATCTTTTTTGCTTGCAGACATTTTGGATTATATTGAGGTCTTGAATTATCTTGCAGCATTTTAAAAGCCAAATGTTTGGGGTCGTTTGCCTTAAATCTACATTGAAATCTGGACAGCTAAGATCAAGGGCAAATGTTTTAAATGTTGCCAGTGTTGTCATTTGTCCATAATAAACCTAATAATTTTTAAAAGTAAACATTAAAGTTTAACCTGAGATTAAGAATATTTTCTGTTTGTTATGCAAACATTAAAAAAAAAAACCTCTTTGAATTAATCAGTTTTTTTGGAATGAAAGTTTTGAGCAAATGACAATGGGATTTTTTTTTTTCATTTAATTTTGTGTAAGATTCCCTTGAGTCATTTGCAATGGAATAGAAATCACTTGTTGCATTAAACTCAAACCCAGCAACGAGGAAAGACAGAAGTGCCAAATTCATGACTCTATTCTCAATAACATACCTACCAGAGCCGCATGAAATATCCAAAGTTTCATATCACAAAGAATTGCTCAGAGGGAAATAATTGTTGGCTCATATAGTTATAGACTTGCATTCTAGATACTAATGTAATATTCAGTCAGTTGGACAGTTTCACAGCAGCAGATGCTCATATTAATTAGACATAAATGCTTAAAAAAAAAGGTTATGGAAGCAACAGGAGAGAGTAAAATGGGAATTTATTGCAGCTGATACTGACATTGAACGATGTGGCTGAGAAACATACTGCAATATTTCATATCAATCTATTGGTAATTATTTATAAGTTTTTTGCTTTAAATATTTAAATACTGCCAAACTGGTGAATTGACATTTCCTGCTTTATCCACAGTTTGTTTTCCAATCCTCTGTTGGTTTTTTTTTTTATTATTATTATTATTTATTTATTTTTAAGCAGTAAGTGCAAGGTCCTCAATGCAGGTTGTTGCTAGGTAACACCCACCTTGCGTAGGTTCCACAGCATTACCCGTCCCAGAGTGCTGTGCTTTTCTTGATCAGAGTTCAGTGAAATTATTGAAAATTCTGTCAGCCGTATTATCGATTGACATTGATCATTTATTTTCATTTATATATTTTTGGTTTATTGTCCAGCCCTGTTACTAATTGCTATACAAACTATGAATTCAATAAAATTTCATACTTGGTTGTGTTCATACATGGTTTAGTTACTTTTGTTAACCTGGAGTTTTCATCTTTTTGTTTTTGTGCGTCTGCGCAGACTAAAACATAGGAATGACCACAAGCGTTGAAGTAAAATTTAATCTCAATCCACAAGATAAAGATTTGGTTATGAATTTTAGGTTTACAATATAACTTTTCATTTTTTTGCATTCGGATCCTTGTAGAACCTGATTCTAACACTGAGTGAACCTGTTACGATCAATGTTCAGACTGTGATCCTGACGAAACTCGAGAAACTTGACCATAAATCAGTATATCTAGATAAATAATCTCAAATAAATACCACATTTAACACAGCAAAAATATTGACACAATTTGTCATTGATGCTCTGTTGAGAGGTTAGATATAAAGTTGTTAATGATCTAGAAATTCTGTCACTCGTTGTTTTTAAGCCTTCCTAAAATAATGGCTTATGTTTTTTTTTTTTTTTTTTTTTGGCCATTAATTCAGGAATGTGATGATAATCCAGCCTTTCATTTTTGCTTCACTCAGTTTCATTGTGTTGGAGTTTCTGGCTTTCCAGTCATCTTTGCTTTTCATTTTCCTGCTCAGGTGTGATCCTGAGGGATTCCCACGGTGTTGCCCAGGTGCGTTTCGTCACCGGCAACAAGATCTTGAGGATCCTCAAGTCCAAGGGTCTGGCCCCTGACCTGCCTGAGGATCTGTACCACCTCATCAAGAAGGCTGTGGCGGTCAGGAAGCACTTGGAGAGAAACAGAAAGGTTCAAATTTAGGATATTAAACAATATTAAAGCTTGTTTTTGTATTTTTTTTTTTTAAGGTCTGTCGTTTTAATTTTGAAGGTTTCTGCTATAATTGACATTCATTGTGACGTTTCCAGGATAAGGATGCCAAGTTCCGCCTGATTCTCATTGAGAGCAGGATCCACAGGCTGGCCCGTTACTACAAGACCAAGAGAGTACTGGCCCCCAACTGGAAGTAGTATGTATTCCCTGTTTACTGAAACATTCCTTATTCCTACTTTAGTTGGAGAGTTGACTCTATATTTGAGAACATTTGGTCAAATTAACTTGAATATTTTAAGTCTCCCATATGGTAAGAAAACTTGACCGTTTTTTATTTGTAGTGCATTAGATGCTCAGAGTTAATGCACAATTCATTGTCCTGCTCTTCACTGTTAAGAGTTGTGATATTTCTGTTGTGCTAGAAAAAGCTGGAGGTAAATTAGCAGAATGGCTACTTGGTGCTGTCTCTGCCAGTCCCCTTCACACATTTAAGTTCATGTTGGTGGTCTTTATAGCTGAGGGACTAATCCGTGGGTCTGCAGCCGGTGGTTCCAAGGCTACGTCTGGCTCAAGCTAGCTTGCTACCCACCATTCTTTTTTTTATTAACTAGCTACCTATATCTTTTTTCTATAAATATGGCATGGACTTGCTCTATAAATGACTTTTTTTTTTTTTTTTAAGCAATAAAATAAGTTTTAGTTAACAAAGAACATGTCAATGGCATTTTAGAACGAGCAATATCCTGTTTGCCAGGATATTGCCAGATAAGCAGGCAGGATATTTCACTGATAAAAAGTGAGTTGTCCTGCAATATTAATTAATTATTGGAAACTTTTGCATTTGTTTACATTAATAAACATTACACTTTTTAGATGCAAAATTGTACTATCTGATGCAACTGTGGTATGAAATTTATGAAAATTGTATTATTTGAGAGGAATACTGGTGTTTGAGATGCTGAACTTTTGAAGCCAAAGGCTATTGTAGTAATTATTTATTTGAAAAGGTTCCTCAGTCTTGACCTAAACTAATAAACAGGCATTGCTGTTTTTATAGACATGCAGCACAATATGTCAGTCATGTGTAATGTTATGTTATCTAACATTATTGTATGTGTTAACATGTGAATATAAGTTTTTAAGTGGAGTGAATCTTTAATTGTCATCTTTTTCTCTCTTTACAGTGAGTCCTCTACAGCTTCTGCTCTGGTGGCATAAACTCAATCCATTTTGAATAAATAAAACAATTTAAATTCATTATATGTGATTGTCTTTTTTTGTGTTGCTTAAATATCCCCCTTAAGCCTACAATAAGGGTTCATTATTAGTGTGTGGTTGTTTTCTGTTTATAGCAGTGTTGGCTCCAAGTCATGTTTCTTGCGTTAGCTGAAATGAAAAGGTTTTTCGTGATGAGAATTTTGTTTTTGAATCATGTGAAAGTCTTGCCTTTTCTTTACGTCAGCTTGTTTTTAGCCTACATAAATATCAGGGGCTGCTCGGAGGACTTTCCTGGTTACCGTGGAAATTACGGGCACTTTCGATGAGTCATACGTGACGTAGACACAAGCTGCGTTTCGAGCCTGATTGACCGTTGGGGCTGTCCAATCCGCTGCCAGACGCGGCGACGTCACCGCGTGTATTTAAAGACTTCTGTCGCAACAACTAGACACTCACTCCTACTACGACGAAGACAAAACACCTCGAGAAACATGGCGTACCTGTTGGAGCGAATTTGACGACGGACCGCAAAAATGGCAAAAACCAGCCAGAGAATGAAGCGACAACACTCGAACGCATATCCGTCACCGTCACATACGCGGAGTCTGTTGGTTTTGGACGAGGAATACCAGAATACGTGAGGACATTGTCAGTGACGGTGGCCGTAATCCGAGAAGAAAAGAAGCGGGGGAGAAAATGGCTCCTACAGTCGCGAGCGGCTCAGAGCGGACGGCCATGGAGAGGTTCGGCGGCGGAGGGATGACGCTTCTTCCCTGGACTAAACAGATGCTCACCGTGCTGTGGGAGCAGCTTCGGTTGCTGGTTCAGGTCATCTATTACACTTTTATTTCAGGTAAGAACAAGGAAGTGTGACAGACAGGCGCGTTCCCCCCTATTTCTTTTCTTCATTTGATACATTTTCTCAAATTTAGCGACAAGGAAATGTTTTGACACTTGAGTAAGCCGAAGGTTGTTTTCTTTTGTCTGAATTATGCAAGAAATATTCCTTCACGTTGTGTAAGAGTTTTAGTTTTTTCCTTTGATACATTTTTCCCACCTTTAGCGAATTTAATGTGACAGGAAAATATTTTTGATTTAAGATTACCTACTTTTTTATTTTTTTTTTTCTTAATACTGAAAAATGTGCAACATTCAGTCTAGTGGTGTATGGATTTTTATCATTTGGAAGAAGAAAGTAACTTTAATACAGTTTAGGTCCATATTCAAGAAGGCACTTTTAGTGACATGTGAGCTGATGCTGATCTACTATTCAGCTGTTGATTCTTATAATCTGGTAGATTTCTCTGCTGAAAGTCAACATATCAGAAAACAGTGAAAAAAAACAAACAAACAAAAAAAAAACAAGTGGTGTTTAATCTCCAGAATGAAATTAGAATCCACATAAAGAGCAATGTAATAAATGAGTCATGCCTGAAAATAGCTGTGATGGAAAAATGTCAAGTATTACAAAGTGACGGGATCAACTCCCACATAACCTAATTCTTCCTCCTGGATTTATTTCGATAACTCCTATTTTTCTCCTCTTCTCCAGTTTTCCAGATGTTCAGGTTTGAGGTCCACGTCAGAATCACGGACGAAACCGGAGAGCGCATCCAGCACATGGGCACGGCGTCCAACGCTCCCGAGTCCTTCCTGTTCTCGTCCTTGTTCGACGGCGACAACGGCGTCATGGTCGGCGGCTCCAACCCCCTCTCCAACTTCTGCGCCGACGTCGGCGACCCGTTCTCCGGCCTCCGCGCCGACGACCTGTGCTGCGGCCTGGTCGACGACTTCGTGTCCAGGACGGGCGGCGCTGACGACGGCCTCCTGCTCGGACACCAGTCCACCTGGAAAATGGGCTTCCCCGGCGACTGGAACATCTTCGTGTCCAGCGACGGCTGTAGCTCCACCGACGCCTGCCTCAGAAGTCGCGACAAGGCTTTCAAATCCAAAGAGAGAGCGTCCAAGCAGGAGGCTTCAGAGGAGGACAGAAGCTCTCAGTGGAGCAGCGAGGAAGAGCCCAACGTCGTGGAGTTCGAGAGCGAAGAGAGCAAGGAGCTTTGGGAGTCTCTGTCGAGATCCAGCGATCCGTACAATCCCTTCTTTTTCTCCGCCTGCATCTCGACCAACTCCGACATGGGGAGAAGAAAACCCGACGTCAAAACCTGCGGCGACGCAGACCCGAAGGCCAGCGAGGAGACGATGGGGCCGCCGCGGCTGAACGCGTGGGTGTGTCGCTCTGACAGCGAGAGCAGCTGGAGCAGCTGGGCCGGCTCCGAGTGCTCCAGCCCCGACGTCGACAAGGAGGAAAGCGACAAGCTCTGGGAGTTCTTCAGCACTCCAGAAGACCCGTACAACCCCTTATACTTCACCGCCAGCACAACCAGCAGCCACTCTCTCAAGACCAAACCCCCCTCAGCGTGTAAACAAGCCTCACTCCCCGCACCGCCTCCCAAAACCGAGACGGAGAGGCAAAGCAGTCGTCCTCCGTCAGAGGACGACGACAACGAAGAGCTGATCTGGGAATCTCTCGGCCAAAAGGACGACCCCTATCACCCGCTGAACTTCAAGGCTTGCCTCCAGAGCGCCTCGCCGTCGCTCAAAGCCATCGATCCAAATCCGTCTGCAAAGACCAGGAAGCCAATAAAAGCATCCAAACCTGTTCTGCCGGACAGGAAGTTAAAGCAGCACCGCCATCAGGACAAAAGGCTGGTGCCGTGGAAGAGGCCTGACCCGACGCCTCGGTCACCTGCGGAGGGAAAAGCGGAAAACAAGGCCGGCACCAGGCAAAAGAAGGTTCGTAGACTTTATTACTTCAATTAAGATTTAAGAAAGATGGGGAACTCAAGAAATACCCTTTATGACCCCCTCAAAGATTTTTACAATGCAACACTCGTGCAACATATAATCATATGAGTGTAAGTTTAACTGGACACAGGGAGTGTCTGCTCTGAGTGGCTGAAAGGGAGAGATAAGAGTTCTTTCCTGTTTCAGTGACACATGCTCAGCCGCTGTAGGCTCAGCTGAGCTGTTTGTTTTTGTCGATTAGCAACGCCTCCGGTCGTCATGACTAATCCTGGTCACGTGACTCCAGCGAGTCAGGAGAATTTGACTGGCGCTGGCGAGGTCGAGTTTCAGCGGTGCTGCAAAATATGCAGAGCTAGTCAAAGTCAAAACACTTAGAGTTTGTAATGTTTCTATTTTGAGAGAGAACCCACTGGTTCTTTATTTGCTTCTGAGGACCAGAGCAAAACCCAGAAGAAAAATGGCAATTTTTTTTTTTTTTAACTATCCAGCACCATTTAGAGTGATCGACACTAAATCGAGGGAAAATCGCCCCGTCTCTAGATTGGTGCGACTTGGAAAAAAAAAAACTGCATTTTTTTTTTCCAATGAAGTTCTCCAACTAAAAGAAGTTTAAAAAAAAAATTTCTCCGCTCTTTTTCGTTTCAGGTGCAATTTTCTCCTCTCGTCCAAGTCCACGTCATGCGGACCTGGCCCTTCGCCCGCCAGGCGTCCCGTAAGGGCCACTGGGAGGAACTGGCGAGAGACCGCGACCGCTTCCGGAGGCGGATCGCGGACGCGGAGCGCGCCGTGGGCCACTGCCTCACCCAGCCTCACCGGGAGAAGATGCGGGCGTACCTGGACAGTGCCTTGAATCAGGCCGAGGGGTCCTGAATGTTTCATTTCTTCTGTGGATGAAAAAAAAAAATAAATGTGATTGGTTGCAATGCAACAGTGATTTTTTTTTTATTATTATTATTATTATTATTTATTTATTTTTTTTAGGCCAATTAGAAAATTTGATGTTAGGCCATTTTAAATGTTCGGTGTCAAGTTGAACAACTTTGTACCTCAAGAGGGTTTTTTTTATACATTGTGTAACTGTTGCACTGACTGACACTTTCTCATGTTAACCTCAACATTAATGTGCGGAATGTTGTTTTGTTTTGTTTTTTTGTATGCCTTATATACTGACCTAGTAATGTAACCAACGAACGCTCCGTGGAGCTTTTTGTTCTTTATTTTTTACCATCGGCTTGAAGAGTTTCTACTTGTTTTTTCTATGCGTGCAGAAACCACGCTGGTGACTCTTGAGGTTTAAAGTAGGGAGCGATGATGTCATCAGAAAGCGGAGCTTTACGTTACAAAGTGTTTTTGAGAACAACTACACATGTAAGCATGATGGAAACATCGACTTCTGGTGCAGTTTGTGTTGTGCTGTTGATATATTTATTGCGTTGATACTTATGCTTTTGTCTTGTTTTTTTTTTTTTGTTTTTTCTGTGCTTTCATAGTTTGAGGCTGCCTTTTGACGAGACTCAGAACACTTTGATCAATGTGACGCACTCGGCTTCTCATGGTAGCATCATGTAGCTTGAAGTTTGTTGGTAGCAAATTGATTGTAGCTACACTGTTCAGTCAATAAAATTTGTCACGGTACAATTCACTTTGCGTTTTCTTAATCGTCCTGATTAAAAAGGTTGGCAAAGTCTGACGTTGAACAACTAATAACGTGTTTGTGTAAGGAGATCTAATGCAGAGGTTAAGTTAATAAAATAAAAAAAGTCAGATTGGGCTTATTTAATTGGAAGCTATTATATAATGGTAACATCAACAAAGATGTTACCATTGGACAGGGAAATGCCCATCATTTCCCTGTCCATCATCCGGGAAATGGACAGGGAGAGTCTTGACTAAAACTAACTGGATCCCAGACAAATTCTGGGATTTATCATTTGCCTGCTTATTTCCAAGCCCAAAATGAGCAACTCCATGTTCAAAAACGAGCCCAAAGCCGCTTATAATAATCAGACTTGGCGACAGAAACTCCAAATAGTTCCTGTTTTTCCACCAACAAAATGCACCTCTCCCTCCATTGTTTTCATTCCTGTCACATATAGAAACAGCGATCACTCCCCAAAACACGTAAAAGTTAGGTTTTTGCAGATGAGGATAAACCAAGCTGATAGTTGTTGGTCACTTAGTTTTCTGAATGGTGCTGAAAAACGGCGTCAACTTTACAAGACCGACCAGTGGTCTCTCTTCGGTGTTCGCGCCAAGACTGCCGGGAGAATGTGGTTTTCATGTGAAACAACAACAAAAAAAAGATTTAGAGTGTCTTTTTGGAGGGCGACTCCATGACGAGAGCTGAGAGAAATGAACACCTTCACACCTCCTGCAGCCCGACAGGCTCACTGAAACGTAAACACATGTTTTTAATTGCATTATTATTGAAAAATCTGTCTAATTTTACTAAATCTTGGCTCACATTACGAAATAAGATCTTGGATGTTTCCATATATCAAAGAAAAATGTCAGAACACCTGCCTTCACAGGGTTCCTTCATCACTTCCTTTTCCTCCTTTCTCTCTTTATCGCTCACGCACAAACACACACACACACACACACACTCACACACACTCACACACTCACAGAGACTCATGCAGCAATTCAGAAGCTTCTCGTTTTCCCACCGGCCCTGATGAGCCTCTGTGCATACAAAATGCTGTAAGCCTGTCATCAGACAAGTGTTGAAAACACAAGTCTGATGAAATGATGCTCCTGAGGGATGAAATCAGTCAGCGTGTCTCAGCAGCGCCCCTCCCCCCCCACCGACAGCGTGGCGCAAAGGTGAGCAATCAGCCGTCAGCTGTGACAGCTCAGCATCATGTCCTCTGACATCCTCCCTTCACGCTCAGCGTCAAACCCATCGCACAGTGGAAACACGAAACAGTCTTCTTACCGTAACTGGAAGCAGAGAGCAAGTCATTGAAACTCAGCTTTGGACAGATAAAACTACCAGTCGCTGACTGGGGGCGGCCATGTTTTCAGCATAATTGTTGAGTCCTTAAGAAGCAGTTTTCCTCCATGAAATGAAAAACAATAACAGTCCCCACTGGATACATCTCTGAAAATGCTAAACTTTCAGCCAGCCTGACTAAAATGAATGTTCAAAAGATATATGTAATTAAAAAAAGCTCTAATGTGAGTCTCTCCGCTCTCTGTAGATTTTTTTTTTTTTCCAACAACGTGATGATGGTCATTGTCCTACAGGACCCACAGGTCACTGTGAACCTTCACCCCGGAACTGCTTCTGCCGTTTCCTGTTCCGTTTTCGCCACTTTCTTCTGTAGCCTCTGTTGTGCGTCCATGTCGGTGGAGCCGCCTAAGATTTTCAACACTTTCCAACAAACGTCTTGACAATGAAGGCCAACTGGCTCGTCCACAGAACCATCGATCGCTCTCGGCGAAGATCACTCACCTTTGAACTCGATTGATGATTCAACTGAACAGAATTGACGAAATGTTTGAGTGGAAGCAGACGAATAAATACAAACACAGCCACTTTGTCACATGCATGTTGAAATATCACTTCTGTCCAAAACTAGTGACTGACGTTGGTCTCTAATCATTTTAAGCATTTTAAGATTTGGTCTGGACTTTCACTCTTCTTACATTTGCATTTGCAAAAACTAATACTTTTGCAAGCCACTGTGAATAAAGTGTAATGTCCAGTTTAAATCCAGTGCAACCAGACGGCTGTGGCAGGCGATTTCACCTTTGACCCCACATTGACCAGATGAATACAACCACCTACCCCCGCCTGCGCCTTCAATTAGGCCCTTTGCTCTCTTCCTTTTCTCAAACCCACCCTGCTTTGCATCTCTGTCTGCGTCTTCCTCCTCATCAGCATCATAAACTGGGTGGCCCAGGCGACCCCCGTCTCTAGGCAACCGGCTGGAGCAGCGAGGCGTTGAAAGGATTGCAGGTGATTGCAGCAGCGGTAGACTCAGCAACAGCAGGGGCAGTGGGTTTTCGCTAACACACACACGCGCACACACACACACGCACGCACGCACACACCCCTACACGCAAATCCACACTCACGCGGTTGCCTCCGTGAAGCCGCCTGCCAGAAAAAGGGTGTCTCTCGGGTCACAATTAAGTGATGATGCAACCTACGAGCAGCTATTGTGTCTGACAGCAGCTCGTACAGGCAGACTACAGGACTGCCAGTGTTCTTCCTGGGAAGCCAAGAGCATCTCTCTCCTGACACTTTGTCAGAGCCTGGGGCGCCAAATCCATCCCATCGATCCGCAGTTTGTGTTGTTCTGTTTCTTCTCTATGAACACAGAGCATCAGAATTACAGGAAGCTTGCATAGCCAGACCAGCAGCATTTCTGGAGCTCTACTTGCCTTCATTTGATCATTAATTGACAGGATGGTGGGCCGTTGATCGTCACGGCATGGTGCATCGACGGCTGAGGCCTCCATGCAGGGGCCTCCATGCAGGGGCCGGGCGACCTCGAAGATTTTCTTTTTATAGCGTTCTGAAATAAAAAACCCCCACAACTCTTACTCATCCCTGCTAAGATAAACAGTATGATGTCATCAGTCATCAGCACACCTGTGGTGACATTTCCTACTTCCAACATACTCAGTGCTTCTGACCCACAGTGTTGATTTAAAAGAGGGCTCATTGCCTGTAAAGCCCTCATTGAGCCACTGGGGGGCGCACAGCAGCCTGGCTGGTAAACACTGATTTAATCATCGCACTGAGACCAAAGTTCAGCTCTGAAAAGCAAAGCAGATGTTTTTTTGTTTTTGTTTTGTTTTGTTTTGTTTTGTTTTGTTTTGTTTTGTTTTGTTTTATCTCGGTCGTGTTCTCAGGTTTCCTCAGTCGCGCAAGTTACAGATTTGGAGCTCTTTGCTTATTCTTTGGTCAACATGGAAACGTGCGACTCTACTGCCCCCCTGTGGCCAGTTTTACAACAACGTTCTCGTCCCTCAGTGACGAAACAAAAAACAGGAAACTGTCTGGGGAAACAGATTCATCTTTGAAACATCTATTTAAATTAGAATATGACTAACACACCATTAAGTCCACGGTTATTCTGCGAAAGTTTCACACAGTTAATGAAGAAGAAAATGTCCAAACCAAACCAGGCGACATGATGAATCTCAGGATTAATCATCTCTTGGTTTGAAATATATGTATATAAAAAAAAACATTGATAATCTGGAAGAGATGACAACATAACCAAATCATGATGAAACCTTTGAAGACCGACAGATAAACAAATGGTCTCTCCAGTCTCCACTAGAGGGAGACAGAGTCGAGCAGAAAAGGGTTTTCATGTCTAAAAGGCTTTTTAATGACAAAATCCAGCACGTGTAAAATATTCTACAAGCACTTTGTGGTTTTTAAACATCTCAAGCCTCGTTCACTGACGGGTGCTGACAGTTTGTTTCTGATTTTTTCCACATCCACGGTTTCATTTCGACGGGGTTTTCGCTGTCTTTTCCTCTGACGGCCCAGAAATTGATTCCCATTTATTTTTGGCCATGTAAGTTCATTCAAAAGCTGTGGAAAAACCTCAAATAATTTACCAGAGAGAGAAAAAGGAAAAAAGAACAAGGAAAAGAAAGCCTGCCTTTATTATCGCTTCATTTTGTGGTTTGGATGCTCAAAGTATGACAGACGCAATGCCAAACTGAAAAACAAATAATTATTGGAGTATTCCGTGTCTTCTGAAAGAGTTTATGCTCCTTGAATCCTTGAGTATTTTATGTTTTTGAGACACTTCATAAATGCAGTTTCTTACAGAGACAGTGGCACATTATGACACACCGTTTCCACAATGCAAATGGCCGCCTTGTGATAAATAACACAATAGTTTATAATGTTGTGATTCAGCTGCTTCGCTGCACTTAGAAGTCAAGAACTCCCTGAGGGGTTAGTGTTTTAACTCTCTCAGCTGTCAGCGGTGTGGAGACGAAAACCTTGACACCGAAAATTGCAAGCAAGCCTCTCTTTTCATTTTATTTTTTTGAGAGAGAGACTTTGGTTTCTTTCGAGTACAGAGTACAAAGTTCACGTCCCAAAGCTTTCCACTCTCCTTCAGGTGATCGTTTCGACTGTCTCTTTCTGAAATCAGGACGCCACTGAGGGAACGGTGAGCTTCTGTGGGCCTGCGGGCTTGTAGGCAAGCTGCACGCGGAGTTCGTTCGGAGCGGAGTCATGAATTATTCACCCAACATTTACATAACGCACAATGCGTGAGAAAAGTGCCAGAAACGTCTGCGTCTGCGTCTGCGTCTGCGTCTGCGTCGGGTTCCTGTGTCTCAGAGCCTCTGTCTGAATTTCTCGACCACGGGAGGTTGTTGTTGTTGATGTTGCCGCTCGCTCAGCAGACGTTGATGGATCGCAGGCAAGAGCTCGGATTCTCAGGCACTTTCTCTGAAAACCTCACAGCACCGACATGGAGAGAACAAAAGGAGGCCTGCGTAGTTTAAGACGTGTGTTTGTCTTTGTGACAGAAGTTTCTGCTCACCACACCTCTGGCTTTAGACTGAGATTTGAAGGAACCAACATCGAGAAGCAAACTCTTAGTTCATCGGCATTTTCTTGTGATCACGAAGTTTTGCTAAAAGTCATTATAGATGTTAACGAGCTCTGAGGGGTTAATTGATTAAAGATCAAGGCCAAACGTTAGCAATTGGGTAAAACCTAAAATGTAAGAACTCCCCACATCCTTAGTCCTCGATGCAGCTGTCGCAGGTTCAATACCCGGCCTGGTGACCTTTGCTGCCCGACTTCCCTCTCTGTTTACCTACTTCCCTGTCTTACCACTAGAGCCAAAATAAACCCTTAGAACAACAACAAAAAAGCTCGACACAGTCCATCCCCCGGGATGAAATCAGTTCTCAATCAGTTCTCAGTTCTCAATCAGCATCGACTGACACCAAAGAGCTGCTGGTTACAAAGCAAATGACAATCACCATTTGTCTTTCCAGCAGGGGGCGATGCAGCAACTTCAGCACAATGTCAAGAGGTGCAACACCAAATTTCAGACTCAACAGGTTCAGAGGTCACTCTGATAACAGAGATGTTCACAAAAGATCAGTGCTGCTGCTTTGACTAGACCACGGCCTCTCCGCTACACCGATTATGGAAGTGTGACCCGGATGTAGGAAGTTTTTCTGACAGATGAATCCTTCCCATGTTTGGCTGAATGATGAGGCGTCCTTTGTTTTTAGCAATAACAGTCTGGGATCTATATTTTTGTACATTTCACATTACATTCCAAAAGATCTAATAACTTTTGCTGGTTAAAACCCGAGTTTTTACATGTATGCTCTTTTGTTTTTGTTTTTTTTTTACTTGTTGAGTGTTGTCGTTGTTTTGGGCAGAAACGAATGGTTCTGCCTAAACCAACATGGAAGCTTACACTGCAACCCTTACATATAAAAATACACATCAAAGATGTTCATCAACTTTATTCAAATCTGTCCCCACACACTGTGAAAATTGTTTGTGTTACTTGACATAAATTTGCATGTGATTCTCTCTCCTGGCTGGCAGCTGTGTGTGTGTGTGTGTGTGTGTGTGTGTGTGTGTGTGTGTGTGTGT